>JAVQJF010084817.1:0-40006 GCA_036023855.1 Gadopsis marmoratus | reverse complement strand
CTTTGACACCACAGCAGCCAAAAGGTAAAAACACAAATCATCATCTGGCAAAAATGAAGGGCGCTATCTTTGGTCACGGACAGAGCAAATGAAACACAATGTGAAAACAGGAAGAGTGTAAAAGCACGAAAATACTGTTCCAATATTCGACAAAGAGAGGAAGGAAGAAAAACTCCAGTGATCAGCGAGGACGACAAGAAGCATACGCCACCAAAGGCTTTGAGTGGAAGATGGAGGGAGAGGATCTGTGGAAGGAGCTGCTCAGTCAAAGCTCTCTTCCTCTTCCTCCTCCTCCTCCTCCTCCTCCTCCTCCTCCTCCTCCTCCTGGTTGTCCTCGCAGTAGCGTTGGAGCAGTCGGTGCAGGTGCTGCTGCAGTGCGTCGGGCTGCAGGGCGTCTGGCTGGTCGTCCAGGCGCTCCAGGTGCACGTGCTTCCCCTGGGCGTCCCTCACCACAGTCCTCTTCTGGGTTCGCGACTTACACATCTGGCTTCTGTGGGAACCATGAAGGAGCAGTTACACCACAGCCAAGCTGACGCTGACGGACTGTCAATCACTGGCTGTGTTTACAGGACTGACCAGACTCTGGCTCATTGTCTATTTCTGGCTATGGAAATCCAGAAATGCCAACGTTAAAATTTTTCTAAATTTGAATTTGGATTTTGTCACACATCATGTGCCCTCACATGGAAAATGAAATTGTAGTTTGATAAATTTATGTCACGTGTATATACACTAAACTAAAATGTGGCTAACCCAGGCATTTTAACTGGGTTTGTCACATTCAGAGGACGAGCTGAGCCTGACTCTCCAAGACAGATTCCAATGTCACAAACACAAACCATGCAACTTCGTCCACATTTCAAACCTGGGCTTTAATTTCAAAGTTCTGGCCATCATTCTTAACTTGACCAATCAAAGACTTAGATAGTTAAGGTTGTAAAAAGAAATCAGATCTTCTAATTGCCACTTGCCCTGCAAAGAACAAGTGACAATCACAGTCTGGACAGTAACATTAGATGGAAGAGAGTGCGATCACACCATGCTTCCATGTTAACCTGTGCTCTGCTAAATGCCCTGTTAGCAAACATCAGTTAATGTGGTCGTGTCGACACACTCCCATGCTGCTGGCCAACCTTTTAACCACAGAGCCGTCATCCTGCACAATCTCTTTCTCTACTACATGAGGCAGGAGCACTTTCCCAAAGCCTCCAGCATAACTCAAAGCCTGGAGGGGAAGAAGGAGGGAGGAGAGACAAACACTGGAAACCTGCTCAACAGTAGTTACTGATTAAAAATGTATTTCAGCATCTAGTGGAAGCAGTTGTAAAGATACACTCTGTGATTTTGGAATCATGACCAACAGCACCTCCAAATTTACACCAACCAAAACACTTAGTGAAATTAGCTCTTGAATCATTTTGTAGTTTGGAAACACTGACCTCCTCAAAGTCCTCTCTGGCTGAAGGGAGATCTGCAGCAAGTGAGGGGTCTCCGGTCTGCTTCTCCATCCTCTCGCCTCTCACCACAGTCGTCTTGACAACCTTGCTGACCTTTCGACCTTGCACTGGCTCCATCTCAAACTCTGATGCCTTGGCGGCGCCCAGGGCCACGGGCTCCGAGAAGGTCAGCTGGAGAGAAGACGACAAGGTGTCAAAGCACCAATTGTTATGTACTGTGTGTAATGTAGTATGACGATGTTAGCATGCTAATGTTAGCATTTAGCTCAAGTGCAACCTCACAGAGCTGCTGGCATGGCTGTAGACATCTGCCTAATTTAGATAGCAATACCAAGATTCTAATGGTTGGCGAGGCAATGCTAGCCTCATTAAATTATACTTAACTGAGTACTTAAGCATCGATAAAGATGAGATACTGATTTGCACACATTAGAAAACAACTGAAATTCTAGAAAACAATGTTTATTGTTTGATTAATTAATTTCATTTAAAGTGAGACAGTTTCAGATAGCAAATGCATGCACGCCTATAAAATGTTCTCAAAGCAATGTAACGTAATGTAATTTATCCCTATGTATGAGTACTGACAGTTAGCAACATTAGCTAGCTAGTTTGTGTAAACTTTGACATTATGAGTTTGTCTTATATATGTGCACATGCCACACAGTTCAATTCAATTCAATTTTCTTTATAGCGCCACATCAGAGCAAAGTTATCTCATAGCACTTGTTCATATAGAGCAGGTCCAGACCGACAGAGACCCAACAATTCCACAGTGGCAAGGACCAGAACCAGAACCAGAACCAGGCTCTGGGTGGTCATCTGCCTCGACCGGTTGGGTAGAGAGAGAGAGAGCGAAGGAGAGAGGAAGAGGGTGGCAGAGTGAGAGCAGGAAGAAAGGTATTTTTAATGGATGCAGTTTCAGTGTGTTTCACTATTTGGTGCCGGTTTTCTTGGGCCGGATTTTCTTGGTGTTCTGGCTAAACCTTTGCCTTCGTTTGAGTCAGAAGTTGGCAATTCTTGAATTGCAGTAAAAGCTGAAAGAATACCAGGTGCTGTCTCAAAGACAGCAGATAACTAACATACTTTCAAGGGTTAATGGCAATAAATTATTTTCACAAACTACATAGATTATGTATAAATCACATAATGGAAACCAAGTAATATAGTTACGATTCCAAAGTTTATAGTTTATTTATAGTTTTAAAAGCATACGAAAGAAGCAGGTAGGTGGCGCTGACCTCTTTCTGATCTCCTTCGCTGTGAAGCGTAGTTCTCTTCACCACTCTGGAGACAGTGTCTCCCTCCTCGATCTTCACGCTCTGCTGGTGAGAGCCCTCGATGGTCACCTCCCTTGTCTCCGCGCCATCAGCTGACACGTATTTACGAATGACCTTCCGTGTGATCTGGTGAACAACAAAATAATACATTTACTGTAAAGACTGTAACCTGGGTAACGTGTTCCATCGTGTACATCAAGGAATAGCACTATTTTAAGTGCAGGTTTTAGATCATTTGATGCTCTTACTTTCTTAACTACCATGTTGCCGTGCTCATCTGTGTACTTCTCCTCTGTCACAGTCTGTGGGGGGATATCTGGTAAGTTATCCGCCTGTAAAAAGACAAAACACGTACCATCAACTCACAGTGGAGCAGCCACCAACATGTTACTGGCATGTATTTCAAGCAGCATTTGATATAAATGACCCAAACATGACCAACAAAAATCTACACTTTATTTTAAAGCCCCTATGTGTAGAAACGTTATGCAATTAGAAAATCTTTCAATCTGATTATACTTTTTTGGGTTATTTTTTAAAAAGAATACATTAAACAATTCTGGTGAAAATTGATGTCTTGCATTGCTGTCTTCCAGTCTCTTGATTGACACGACCACTTGGGGGCGCCTAAGTCAAAAACCTGAAAATATGAACCGCTGGATTTATTTCCAATATCAAATCTTTATCATTTCTATACCAAAACAAGGGAAATGACACAGACGTGGAAAAAATGAAAAGTAGATGAGTGTGCAAAAACACATGAGCTGAAACAACAAAATAAAAAAACCCAAATGTGGTTCAGATGGTGTCGCTGCCTGATCCGTACTGGAAACCAGATTCGCTCTGCGTATGTGCAAAGATGCAGCTACTTCCTGTCTCTGATTTTTCCACTTAAATGCAGAAAATAAAAGCTTCAGTTGAATTAAATAATTAAATAAACTATATGTTGATCAGTGGAACATGTCTTTAGAAATACATGATCAAATATTTAGTGTGACTTTTACAATGCTACCACAATCTAGTGGTCCACTTAAATTTAATCAAAAAGTACAGTAACGCTGACTTCTTGTAGCGTTAACTACTGTGAATAAGCTTAATCGCGGGACGAGGGTAAAGAACAGCACGGGGCTCAACAGGCCGGACACCGGACCACAACACCAAACTACCAACGTGTAAATACCATCCCTCACTTCTTTCTACCTCATCGCACTCCGCCCATCTCTCTCACATCATCACATCAGAAAAAACATGTATTTAACATTTAAAACATAGTATAGTACTTAACTCTGAGAAAGCAATCCCTAAAATCAACCTTCATCAAACTAAACTAAATCTCATCTTACAGTATCTTAGGTTAAAATGAATCATAATAAATACATGAACATGTATATTAATATATATTAGACTTTTCATTGATGAATTAATTTAACAATTACTTTATTCAAGCAATACAGCGTTAAAACGGCTTTTTTGTTAATGAATAACGACATTAGCTCCATATATTAGACATTCTTTACAGAAACAGGAAATAAAATATGTATTTAATAAGGAAAATTGTAATCTTCTATTTCATTAGCTCCATACTGTATATTAGACATTCTTTATAGCTAAGTCAAATCAAATCAAATCAAATTTTATTTATATAGCGCTCAAGTCAAGTCCAGCATTAAGAAACCTGTGCTGCCCACTAACCCTTCATCACTCCACGGTGCACTGGGGCTACACAGCTGCATCACGCTTGTTTACCTGAATGATAACTCTGCGTCGGACCACCCTGGTGGTCAGCACCTCCTCCTCTGAGCTATCAGAGGACAGCAACCCTAGCTCCTCTGCTATCTCCTGGGAGACAGCAAACAACCAGCATGGGTCAATATATGAGGTCTGCACAGTGTTACTACAGAGCACTGCAACAGACAGCGGACGTTCTCTTAACCTCACTTTTATGTTTTCTTGTCAAAAAGGTTCATGTCCAGACAAATGGAATGAATAAGGAATAAAATGAAAAATTGTATGACTCAATGCAATAGTGAAGTGAGATGAAGAGAAGGCACAGTTATGCAAAAACGTTCAACTGAAATAAACATGCAAGGATGGGAACCAGTGTGCGGTATCCAGGGAATCTCAGACCCCTCAAGTAAAGCCTAGAATCTCCCCAAAGATGTTCACATCAATGTTTTGGGCGGTCTCAAAACTTAAGGTCATTTTAAGGTCATCTTGATGTATACTTTGGAGTTTGCATTTTGAAATGTTGACAGGTGAGGAGCAACTGACAACTGATGTGCACTGGTGCTGCAGCTGTTTATTCAATTATATTTCTGCACATAAAGTCCATACGCAAAACATCAGTCCTCATTTAGTCAACAGAAACATTTATGGAAACAGTCCTTATATCTCAAAACAAACTATTAAATAAAATGGGATTTGGAAATTTGCTAATGGAGCGCTATTCTGCAAATGATGTCAGAGTATCAACTCGGTCTGAACAGCATAACCCAGTGAAAACCTGAAACTGTGAAACTGTCTCTGCACAACTCTGGATGAGAGACAAAAAAAACACAGACCTATGCAATTATCAGATGAATATGGCTACCCCAGGGTGCTACTTTCTCTGTTTACTAAGGCAAGCATTTCAAAAGATTCATGTAAAAGGTTTGGAAAGATGTAGGAGGCTCGTGCAGCTTGCCGCGATATGGATTGTTTTGCGTGACACTTCGAATCCCCAAATATCTACGAGTGCACAGTTAACATGACCCCACAGAGTCACAATGGAGACATTTATGGGAAATACGCCAGGTTAAAATATACCGGAAACATCCTTTACTGTGTGGCTGAAGTAGGCCTACTCTACATGCACAACACGGGACCCACCGAGTGTCAAAGGGTATTTCGCACACTGATGGGAAGAACAGCAAGCAGAAATTAAGGCATGCAAACAGGTGCAGATGTGAACATAGACTTAGATATGTTATAGAATTGGTTCTTGAAAATGTCACCAATGCTGACTTGTAAATTAGCAAGTGCTAATACATCACACCACCAATGTCAAACACAGCTTTTTCAGTCACTAATGATGAATTATTTAATACAGCAAATCATCACAGTTTTTGTTATTTTCCACTCGTGCACACAAAAGCACTTGTTAGCCTTCTGTATAAAATGCAAACTTGTGTTTTTTATCTTTTGAGCCTTGAATGCAGCACCACAGCAACCAGCCTGAACGGGCAAGACACCAGCCAGTGCAGCACTGTGCACATGCTCAGCCTCTTACCCTTCCCAGGAAGTCGTCATCATCATAATACCCTGCCTGATCTCTGGAAGGAAGCTCCTCACACACGGGGAGGTCGCCCTCTGTTTGACACTCCCGTGAACCCTCTGAATCATAAGCAAATTCACCCAGACTTTCACTGCCAGAAGAGAAACGCTTGTAATCGTCTACTCGGAGGAAAGGGTGAGCAGTGTACTGAGGGCTCTCTTTCAGGAAGCTGACATCAGGGCTACTCCCAGGCATTGGGGACGGGGGTTCGGAGATATTATAGGAAATCTCATGTTCCAGTTTCACTTCTTCGGGTTCAGAGAAGTCAGCGAAGGTTTGCCTGCAGTCAAAGAATTCTAGATCCGAGTCAGAGTGCTGTGGTGATTCTGATCCCTTACTGAGATCCTTTGGAATGATCTTTGGATCCTCTGATTCAAATTGAGAGATTGTTTTCTCAAATTCTGAGAGAACTCTGTTAAAGTCTGGGGAAAACTCGAAGTCTTCAGCATTGTCAGACACTTTGGTAGTGGATGCAGCTGAAATGGAGTCACTGAAGACTGGAGACACTGGACTCAAATCATTCAAGGACGCTTGGCTACATTCAGAAACTCTCAGGGTTTGATGTCCTGAAAATACTGCTTCATAATCTGGTGGCACCAAAAACTCAGTTGACATGGGTGAAAAAAGCTCACTGGACTGTGCTTTCGTAGGGGACAACTCCCACTCTGAGCTCCCATACAATATGTCTGACTTTACACATGAAATCTTCTCACATGCAGTTAGAAGTGGAGTAACACTTCTGTGGGTTGTGTATGAGTTATGGTCAGGTAGCTGTAGGGGAACTGACTTCATTGGCTTGTCATCAGTCAACGGTACACCTATTTTACTGGTGTCTTGTGCCATTGTTGTAGCAGACAGCAGCTTGCTTTGCACCTCATTGTCTGTATGAAACCGTGTTTCTTCTGGTGTCTGAGAAGGAGCCTGTAAGTGAATATCAACATGATCTAAATAAGTCCACAAACAAAAGAAATGTACACCATTAAATTGACCTCAACATTTCACCAGGTTAGCATCACTGTGCAGTGACAGGTTATTTTCCATCCAGCCAACATCTCATCATGTTTAGAACAATATATGTGAAGACATGGCATGCAGCTTAAAAAGCATCTTAGCATCAGACAAATAAGTCAGTCCTGAAAGTCCTGACACATTCTGGACACATTGGAAGCATTAACTGCATTTTGTTATTAGTTCATCAAGGCACACAGTTATTTCTTCCATCCAAGTGACATGCTCTCACTCTTACCCTTTGTGAGGCTGTCTTGCTCTTTATTTCTCCAGCACTGATATGTAGGATCTTCTTTTCCTTCCTTTTTGTAGCTTGAATTGGTGATGGCTTCACAGGAGAGTCTTTTTGGACGTCTTCCTCACAAACAGGGGTTTGGAACGTTGGGATACGTTCAGCTTCTGCTCCCTGCTGTATCCGTTCATCGTATGACAAAGCCTCTGATTGCGATCCTGTCATTTTTTGCCACTCATGATTGACATGTCTGTCCTTAGACTTTGTCTCACTAGTTTGAATAAGTAATGGTGACACAGCCAGTGGCCCTTGGTTAGGTAATGCTGAAGACTGATTGGGCAATAAATGAGATGTCACATGACTCAAAAAGTCTGGTTTAGAGACGAACCTATCAGTCCCCTCAAAACAAAAGTTGAATTCCTCCTCTAACTCAACAGTTTGAGGGCTTACTGGCCTTTGGCTATCATCAATCCAACAATCAATAGATAAAGGAACAAACTCAGTGTCTGATGATACAGAAACTGGTGAAGAAGATCTATCAACATAGGTGGCATCCATAAAATAAGAAGACAATATTCTCATAAACTCTGGCACTGGTGAGTCAGGCAATAGTCGTCTGAACTCATTGACAGATGAAATGGATTCAGGTGAGGATGGTCTGTCAGTCTCACTGAGTCCTGATGATGTGACCATAAGCTCGCACTCTGAATCTGAACCCACTGATTCAGGTGATAGTGACCTATGTGTAGGGGTGTACTCCACCAATGAACCTGTAAAATGAGGGATGGGAGAGTCGGGAGACAGTGACCTGTTCTCACTGAGCATTGATTCTGGAGATGATGCTCTTCTGTCATCCATTTGCATGGCTGATTCAAGTGACATATGTCTGCATTCAGGTAGTGACTGAGACGACAACGACCTGTCTCTCTCGTTCCGATCCTCTGACAGTGCTGATTCTGGAGATGATGGCCTGCATTCCAAATTTCCAAATGGCATATAATCTATATCTGATGCTAAAGTTTCCGGTGAAGATGATGCTGATTTTTGGAACATTATGCATTCTGGCATTGCAATTGTAAATTCGGGTAAGGGGGAATCTGGTGAAAGTGGTCTAAACTGACTGACTGATGTTACAGATTCTGGTGATGATGCTCTTGCTTCTATCACCGTGACTGAATTAGGGGACATGGGTCTGTAGTCTATCAATGATTCTGGTGAATAGCGTACATCATCATCCTCTACATCAGAGACCGATACAACCACCCAGTCATCACCAGACTCTATTTGTGCCTCATGTGCAGGTATTTCAAATATATACTTAGCCTGTCTGTAGGGAGCTGCTCCTGAAGATGAAATGTGTTCAATCATTGGTGGAGGTGACACTGATGGTACTGCAGCAATGGCATCTTGCTCATTTTTAGCTTTTACTTTATTATCTTGTTTATCATCTGGAAAACTCCATTCATATTCTATTGTGCTGCTAACAAATTGCATAAACCCTGTTTTACTACTGAAAGTTTCACCCGCATATTGAGGATCACGTACTTGAGAAATTAGCTTCCACAGCTCTGCATCATAAATGAGATTATACTCAGCTACTGAGATGGCCGACTCCTCACCTAAGTCAGGTTCCATTGTTGTTGATAAAACAGTGCTATCGATGGTTGCTTCATTGGCAGTTGGGACGCTTAATTCAATTATTGATGATTGGAGTGCCAACAGTAATTCTTCTGTATCTGATTCAACAGACTCTGGTGATACTGACCTCTCTTCTGCACAAAATGGGTCTAAGGTTTGTGACAAATCATCTGAATCTGAAAATTCAGTGGGTGATATGTCTCCGACAGTCATGAGATTTTCTACAAATGTCTTTGTAAAGTCTGGTATTGGTGATTCAGGGGGCTGGGGTTTCCATTCATTATCTGATCTCTCTGACTGAGGTGATAAAGGTCTCATGTCAGTGACGTCAGTGATGTCATATGAAGTAAAACCACATTCCATATCTGACCATATTGATTCTGGCGAGGAACACCCATAGTATGTTTCTGCTGTCGTAGTCTCAAGAACCTTTGGTGTAAACCAGGGAATAGGTGAGTCTGGAGACAACCTCTTGTGTTCATCAGGTGATTGAGTAGATTCTGGAGATACTGATCGGATGTTTCCAAGTAACATAAATGACAGAGGTGACAAATGTTTGTATTCTGGTATGGATTCAACTGATAGTGGCCTCTCTTGTACTTCTGATCCTACTGATTCAGGAGAATCTGTTCTACCCTCAACAACATAATTCATGGGCATCAAAAACTCACTAAAAGCATACTCAATATCTGACTCAATAGAGTCAGGGGAGGTTGATCTATACCCAACATTCACAATAACATTTTCAGGCATTGCTGGTATGTATTCAGGTATGGGTGAGTCTGATGATAGAGCCTGATATTCATCTCCAGATGTTCCTGAGCCAGGTGACCAGGGTCTATTGCCATAATCTAATGATCCCAGGCTTATAACAATGTATTCTATATCAGAACATGTTGACTCGGGGGATGCTGACCTACGTCCAAACATTGTTTCAGGGATTCCAAACATTGATTGCAAGAAGTCAGGTACAGGTGAATCAGGTGAAAGTCTGCTTGATGCTCTGGATGAAGGGCTGCTTTCCAAGAATGTTGGGAAAGGTAATTCCACTTCCAAATCGGACAACACTGATTCAGGTGAAGAAGACCTTACGTCCATGTGAGATATGTTGGACTCATGTAGTGTTTGTGTAAATTCAAGAATGGGCGAGTCAGGCGAAAGAGACCTAAATTCATCATTGGATGCAGTTGAACCAGGAGATGTTGCTCTGTCCTCAAAAAGCCAGGGGATACATAGATCTGTCTCCAAGTCGTCCTCTGAACTTACGGATTCAGGCGATGTGGATCTGAATCTTACTCCTAACATAGTGGGTGCACTCATGGTGTGTTGGGGTAGCGGAGAGTCAGGGGACAAACATCTAAAATCAGAGTCAGAAACCCATGATTGACATGATTCTGCTCTGTCCTCAAATTCAAACATCTGTGACATCAAAGGTGCATATTCTATTTCTGAAGCCTCTGATTCAGGTGACAATGACCTGTAAGCTTTAAACTCAGGACATGTATCTACCAAAGCCTGTCTGAAGTCAGGTACAGGGGAATCAGAAGAAAGTCCTTTGTATTTACTCAGAGATGCTAAGGACTCAGGAGATGAAGGTCGGTCTTCTACGATCATTGGGAAATATTTCTCAATTTCCACTTCCAAATCGGACAACACTGACTCAGGTGAAGAAGACCTATATTCTATGTATGTGTCTAAGGACTCTTGCAGCATCTGGCTAAACTCTGGAATAGGGCAGTCTGGTGAAAGACTGCCAGTTGATTCAGGAAAGGATGATCTGAAATTTGACATTAACATTAGTGATGGTACACACTCAGCATCTGATGCAGCTGATTTAGGAGATGCTGACCTAAACCCAACAAACGACGGAAAACGTTCAGTTACTCTTGTCATGAATTGAGGTACGGGTGAATCAGGCGACAGGGCCTGCATTTCATCTCCGGATGCCACTGAATCAGGTGATGGAGGCCTACGATCATCAGATACCGTTGCAAACGATCCATCTTTATACCCTATATCTGAATAACAAAGTGACTCAGGTGATCTGTATTCAGCGGTTGAAATTGTTTGGTGAAGTAAAGTCTGTCTGAATTCAGGTATGGGTGAATCAGGTGAAAGTACCCTGAACTCATTTTCAGAATCGGGCATATACTCGTCCACAGAGCTGCCTGTCTCCTGGGCATCAGACCTTAGAACACTCAGTAAGTTCAGGGCCTCAGCTGAGAAAGGTCTATATTTCGCCTCAGAGTCAGGTGACATTGGTCTACGTGTCTCTTCTGCATCTGAATCAAGGTGAACGTATTCATTACTAGTCTCCAAATATTCAAACTCTTCAGCTCTGCTTACAAAGGCTTCTCCTACATAATGGGGGTCATATACTTGACATATCAGCTGGTTTGCTCTAAATGTTGCACAAGTAGCCATTTGCCTTTCTTCAAGCATGGAAACAACTGATTCATGTGAGTCTGCTCTTTGGGCTGTAAAGGCCCCTGAAGTTGAAAACTCAGATTCTGAAAGTAACAACTGTGGTGATGATAAAGGCATGTATTCTGACTCAGAATCAGGTGACACTGGTCTGTCTTTCCCATCAATCTTTGTTTGCATTGCCTGTAGAACATCTGCATCAGATGAATCCTCTAACTCTCTCTCTTTCAGATCTGAATCCTCGAGAACATAGTCAATTCTTGTTCCAGCACACTCAAAAACACCGGTTTTACTGCAAAAGGTCTCCCCTACATAGTGAGGATCACGTATTTGAGAAATGAGCTTCCAAAGTTCAGCATCATAAGCAAGTCTATATACTGGCCCCCGTACTGCCTTTAGAGGTAAAGTTTGACTAGTCCCACCCGGTGATCTCTTTATAGTGTCCAATACTTGTGATTCCAGTGAGTCAGGTCTCTGCTCGCAAATACTTATGTCTGTACTTGATTGTATAAATTCAACATCAGAAACCACTGAAGATGGAGAAGGAAAAGATGATCTATGAGCAATAACTGAAACTGATTCAGACAGTCCAGTTTTGAATTCTGGTATTGGTGAATCATCTCTGCAGTCAGCTCCAGAAACTACTGAATCAGGGGAGGATGGTCTCACTTGAGAAGACAGTTGTGACAGAGACATAGCCCCATATTCTAAATCTGAACAAACTGAAACAGGTGACGAGGATCTTTCCAGTGTGCTCCAAGCAGAACACTCTGGAAAGGCCTGTTCAAACACAGGAAAGGGCGACTCAGGTGAAAGTGGTGTGTTTAACTCAGTCCCCAGATCCAGATCGGACATTACTGACTCTGTTGACACTAATTTGTGATAAACTTGAGAGGGTCCAGGGAAAGAGGCAAAGTACTGAGGAATAGGGGAATCTGGTGTTAAAGCCCTCTGACTATCTACAGATCTCCCTGAGTGGGAGGAATCTGGTCTATGTGTGTCCAGCACCAGCAGTGATTGTGGTGATATGGCACTATATTCTGCTTCAGAATCTGGTGAAGGTGATCTTTGGTAATTGTCTAATTGTAAAGCAGCAGCTTCATCTTCAACTGTTAAATCTGACTTTGTCCGATAAGAATCTGTGCTTATTTCAGTAATCTGAAACAGTCCTGTTTTACTCATGAAGGTTTCTCCTACATAGTGTGGGTCTCGAATTTGAGAGATGAGCTTCCAAAGTTCTGCATCACACTCTAAACTGCAGTGTGGCACTGAACATTCTGTTAAAGATAAAGGTACATGATGCCCTACAGGTAATTGGTGGTCTTCAGGGATATTTGTAATATATGCCAATGACAAAGGTAGATCATTAGATGCAGTTTCTGGAGACAAAAGGGGTGAGAGAGCTTCATCAGATCCTTGTGCCTCTTCATATGTTTTAGTTATAAACTCAGATGATTTTATTTTATATTTTGTAACATTCTGCACAGGCTCATAATCACTTTTGACTGATTTGTTCTTTCTAGTAGATATTATCCTCTCAGAACTGTGCATTTCTTCCTTTGAGTTTCCTTCATCAAACAACTCATATGATAATTCTTCTGTAATTAAATCAGTTGACAAGACCTCAGGTTCTGCTGGTGCTGTGGCAACATTTTGGTTAGACTGACTGCCATCAGGTAGTGATTGTGTATTGGGAGCTTCAGATTCATTATGTTTCATATTGATTCCTTCAGATTTTGCTGAAATACATGATGAATCTTTTGACTTTTCTAGATCAACAGCTATGTTTGTTTTTGTTTCAAACTGCTTTTTAGCATATGCTTCTACAAAGACTGTAGGTCCAGTCTCTTCAAGTGTCATGTCTTCCTCAAGCGTTAAGCCAGTTACAGGATTAGACAATGGCCCATGATCACTTGCAGAACCACTAGAATCAGGAGATAAATGCCTATTTTCAACATGTGATAGCAATGACATGGCCTCATATTCTGTATCTGACAACACAGATTCTGGTGATGATGAATGATAACCTATAGTAACAGCATGATACACAGATGGCACATATTGTGACATGGGAGCATCTGGAGACAGACACTCATTGAATGTTTCTAATTCTGGAGAGGATACTCTAATGTCTAACATATCTGACTTAGAAGCCACTGGTCTGTCATAAATCACGCACTCTGATAAAAGCGGTCTTTCCTCGATATCAGACAAAGATATAACAACCAAATCATCTTCATACTCAGATACTGATTCCACTGGTGTTGCTAGTTTGCTATCTGTATCAGATACTGACGGCTCAGGTAATTTTGTTCGATGATCAGCACGTATGGAATCACATGCTACCTCTGCAGATTCAGTTGGATCAGGGGAGGGTGATCTATGTCCGACGACAGGTACAACAGATTCATCTCCAGATGCAACTGAACCAGGTGATGAAGCTCTAGCTTTATGGTTAAGTGATGCTGGAGATATATAGCCATATTCTACATGTGAACATTCTGATTCAGGTGAAGTGGATTGCTCCCCTCTCATTACAATAGCTACGTCAGGCCAGTTGTGACTGAATTCAGGTATAGGTGAATCAGATGACAATGCTTTATATTTGTTTACAGATGCTACAGATTCTGGGGATGTTGGCCTGTCTTCAAAAAGCATTGATGGCAAAAGGTCTATTTCAAATTCCATATCTGATGACACTGACTCAGGGGATGATGATCTACACTGACAAGTTGTAAGAGACTCACTGACTTGCCTAAAATCTGGAATAGGGGAGTCTGGTGGGAGCCGACAATGAGCAGTGATGGATTCAAGAGATGGTGGTCTCATCTCATGGAAATCAGGAGTCACATTCTCAGAAGATGTAAAAAACCACTGCATCGTTTCTAAAATGACAGACTCAGGTGAAGATGCTCTGTCTTCTCTGTCGAAGGTCAATGATTGAGGTGAGGTGTATCTCTCATGACTACAATCACTGCCTAGAGATACTGGTGTTCCAAATGGTCTGTTGTTTGAAAGCATTGGTGTTAATGGCCTTTCCTCTGCTTCCAGTGCAAACAGCATAGATGTGCCTCCTGGCACACTCAGTAACGGTTCCCCCTGGGCAGAAGCCATAACATCACCACTTTCCCATGGAACAACAAGAGGTGGTAGGGGAGACAAGGGCCTAAACTGAGGTATTAGAGCGTCAGGTGCAAGAAAATCCAGCTCATTTACCGATGACACTGATTCAGGTGATGAGGCCCTACTCTCAGTCAGGAATATTAAGTCAGTCACACACTCCATTGAAGATGATCTATCATGAACTAAGCTATGAAGTTCACAAATAGTTTCAGAAGTGGATTCTGGTAAACAGCATTTATATCTAGATCCTTCAATCTCAGCTGTAGACTCTACAGAGACCACAACCTCATTTTCAGGTTCATTCTGTCTCAATGACAGTGTTTTCTCAAAGCTGTTCTCAGGTCCTGGTATAACTGATATAGCATTATCTACTGAACGAACATCTATCTGCTCAAAAGTTGAGTCATGTGACACCTGAATACAGCTGGTTGAGCTCACGAGTTCTAGTTTTTGAGACATTAAACCTGGAATGGTACAAGTGGCATCAGAGGGACCTGCTACTGCCTGACTGGAAGTACCCTGGGTTTGATTCATGCCATGTATGGATTCGACATCAAGGTCACCTGAAATTGAGGCCTGGTAAACATCAACGTCAAGCATAGAGTCTGAAACATCTTCATCAACGTTTGTGTGTCCAGCAGCTCCCTTAACTTCATCATTCCTGACTCCAGCTTGAATTGCGTCTTCAGGGGATGCATTCATAGGCACCACAGGCACATCCTCATTATCTGAATCCACCAGGCCAACATCATACCCATACAGCACTTTGTATAGTCGACGTGAAACTTCATCCATGTGTCTTCTGGCCATTTGTTTAGTCTGCGTCGATTCTCTCATTGCATTACCAGAACCAGAAGGAGGCACAGAAGTAGGCTGGGTAGGCTGAAGCCTTTGATCACTTGTCAGTTGTTGTGTAAAGCAAATCTTATCAGAGACCTCATTGGATTCCATAAGCTCCATAGACAGTTTCCTAAAATCTTGCTCAGCTTGATCACATTCAATCAAACTATCTTCAAAATCAGTCATGGACAATGGTCGACTCTCGCATACGCCAGTTCGAGAGCTATTGGATGACTCTCGCCAAAGCAACGGTGACAAATAATGAGAATCATATTCAGAACGTGTGGTTTGTAGACACTCCAAGCTCCACTCCTCTACCCCTTCATATGCAGCAGCACCCCCATCATCACATGGTTCAACAGTGGGGAAAGGTGGTGGGGTAATGTGGGCACCTAACATGGGTCTCCCTTTGTACACAGGGTCTATCACGTGGGATCGGAGGTTGAAGGGAGAGGTGCGGTACAATGTGAAGAAAGGACTTACTTGTTTAAATCTGCCTGTGTGTACTGTGTCTGTCAATTCCTCATATACTCTTTGTGATGAGCTGTGAAAAAACAGAATTTTTCAATATTCACTCACTGGATTGCAAAAAAAGAGGCTAAATAGATCCCACAAAACACAAATTTAAGCCATGTAAATTTTAGCAGTAATTATCGCACAGTATAGATTAAAGTACAAATAAAATGAAAAAAGTTTTGTTTTTATGTCAGAAATCTATGTCAATGTGATTTTCCAATGTATTATTATAGATAGAAAGAAAAAAGAAAAATCTGAAATGCTCCTTTTGAATAAAAACCATACCAATAAGCACTAAACTGACCAATATTACCATTTGCAGGTAGGTTTTTGAGCTATGTGCTACAGTAAACTAGTGTGTTATCTATCCTGCAGTTAGCAGTTCATGTTTTATCTGATAGATGCTTGTTTGGCATCTCATTCATCAAGCTGAGGTACAGTGCAACACATGTCCATGCTTGTAGAGTCACATGAATGAAACTTTCTGCATAACTTACTATGTCGTCTCCATTTCTTTTTGCCGTTTCTCTTTCTGGGCATTTCTAAGAAGGCCCGTTGCCGTGGAACCTGTGTCTGATCGACCCATTGTCTCGTGAAGTGATGACAAACTGGAGGACAGATCCTCTGCTGACACCATGGGTACCTCTTGTCCTGAGCCTGGACTCCGACGTGTGGCATCAGTACGCCTGCCTGGCCTGGGGCTGTCAATGTCTTCATGAAGGGCAGAGAAACCTGACAAAGGAGACAGTGCAGGCATACAGAAAGCAATGAATTAGATCTTTCCACTTAGGCATAGCAACAACCAAATCATCAGTCTGCTTAAAGTTGACTTTGGCGTGTACCTTCACTATGATCCAGTGCTATGGTCTGCTCGATTTCTGCATAGGTATGTGATGATGTCTCCTCCAGAGTACACTTGTTTATCTTAGTTTCTATGAGGTGAACAATGTCCATTCTGTTGATCTTAGTCAGTCTTTTAATCAATGTAGTTTCTGGTGACACAGAAAACAGACTTAAACTCAACTTTAAATTTGAACACGAGCTTCTGTTTTGCACTTGTTTAAAAAGCAATTATTCCGAGAAATATGTACCCTGCTTTTCACTAACCTGTGGCATGCTTTCCCTCCCTCTCTGCCCAGAGTTTCAGAAGGGCATGGCTTTGGTCTTGAAGTGAGTTGGGGTTTTCAATCCTAATCAGGTTGATCCTTTCCTCATTGAAGTCCAGTTCTCGTGCCAACTCTGTGAAGAAACAGAAGATATAATAATTACAATGATGATCTGAAGATACATTTGTAATGTCTGAAATGATTCTTGGGAGCCTGGAAAAATTAAATAATAATGTATAATTTGAGCTTGATATCTTCATCACTGCTACTAAGGTGTGACTCACCTGTCCAGCTGAAGCCCAAATGGTCAGCTATAATGGCCAACCGTTGTTCTTTTCTCTCTGCTTCATCCTGTGCATCTACTGTAAATACCACCAGACAGCCATGAGCGGTCAGAACCACACGGTATACCAAACCAAGTCACACACACAATCTTCACTGGCTTTCTTGTTCTTGTAGTACTAACAGCTTGTTTGGTTAAATCACGATATCAAGTTAAGGAATTGTAACCTAGAACAAGCACATTCTATGCCTTGACTATTATATTTTGAATCTTTAAAATGTTGTAGCCCTTAAGTTGTTTTCACAAGTTCCATAAAGCCTTTAAGTCAATCTTGAGATCGTCAGCACACATAGAAGGAAAGAGAGACGTCATTACGAACACAAACACAGCTGAAGTGACACAGCCACATGGATTCTTCAACTACAATGGGACTTAACTACAAGAGACAGAGAGGCAGCACCTTCACAGCTACAGTGTACTAATGAGGCACAAGAGATAGAGAATAGCCCCTTAAACTGGGGGGATACCTTGACTTTGGACTTTATCATCTGGGATTCTCTGCATCTGTGTCTCAACAGGGTCGTCCCACAGTGGTCTAATGGGAAAGACGTCTCCTGAGGGAGGGAACTGCATCTCAGGGAAAGTTTCTCTTTCTATGATTGATGGATCAATGAGGCTGCTCTCATCATCCGAGTTGGCGGATGCAGCCTCCTTTTCTTTCTCTGCCTCTGCCTGTGCCAACCTTGCCACAAGTTTTGCTGCTTCATCGCTTATCTCTTCAAAGAATTCAATGGGATGTTTGCATGGCTCACTTTTCTCTTTAGTGGGTGTTGATGAATGTGATGACTGACCACTTTTTCCTCGGACCGGCAATCTGGACTGGAAGCTTTTAGATTTTGCTGCCTCAGAACTCAAGGGGCGGCCCTGTTCTTTTTTACCAGATGGCCTGGTAGACTCCCCCTCACAGAAGCTCTTGGCTTTGGAAGATGGTGTCTTGGCTTTGATGTCCACAGAAGGACCTGCGTCT
This sequence comes from Gadopsis marmoratus, assembly GCA_036023855.1. Taxonomy (NCBI): domain Eukaryota; kingdom Metazoa; phylum Chordata; class Actinopteri; order Centrarchiformes; family Percichthyidae; genus Gadopsis; species Gadopsis marmoratus. The sequence goes on along the minus strand of JAVQJF010084817.1, from coordinate 21,759 downwards.
GTCTCAGATTTTCTCCTTGTATCCTTTTTTACAGGGACCTTAAGCTTTTTGTCTTGGGTAGATTCAGGATGTTTGACAGTGGAATGAGGCTTCAGAGTGCTAGCCTTGATGGGAATTCTAGATTTAGACTCCGAAGTGAAGGAGGCCTCTTTTTTAAGAGTGGCTGAAGAGGAGGTTGCATGGGATGGAGAGGGAGCTGTGGATTTACCCCGACCTTGAGGAGCAGACCTAGCTTGAGTTTTGACTGGAGTCTTTTTAACACTAGTGGAAGCACTTTGCTTGGACTTGCCTGTTGGTTTGGGGACTTCTATCACGGACTGTGGTTCCTCTGGAGAAGAATCAGAGGATTCTTGACCCTGCTCAGAGTAAACTGATCTAGTGACTGTAGTTTCTGCTGTCTGTACATTCGTTATCATTTGGTCAGGGGAACTTGTGTCTAAATCTAAACATCCTTCATTTACATTTTTGTCTGTTTTAGTCTCTTGACCTTCAGGGGATGTTTGATCTTTCTTTGAAGAAATGCCCATTTTAGGGATTTTAGATTTGGAGGCATCAGCTTTAGAGGCTGGCTGATCACTCTCAGGTGGGGACTGAAGCTGAGAATTAGTTGTGTCTTTTGAGTTCTCAGGCTCCTCAGTTTTAACCTCTAGTGTTAGATTGAGGCCAACTTCAGGTTCTTCTGCTGATCTGATACCATCTTGTCTGGCCTCTTCTAAGAGAGGCTCCTCTAAAGCCTGTTCACCTATCTGGAAAAAGGCAAAGCCACCCCCCTCTTCCTCATAGCTCCTCTTAGTCATGTCAATAGCACCACTTCTGGTCATCTCAAAGAGCTTCCCTTCTTGGAATAGAAAAGGGTTGGGCTCACTCGTAGGTGTGCTCTCTTCTGTTGGTGTTCTACCAGGTGTTGTGTCTGGAGTTGCTTGCAGAGACTGACGGTCTACCACCAGATTCAGAATCTTCTGTTCCTCCTCTTTGACACGAGCTGCAAAAGTGGCATCATCATCACGCATGGCAGACCACGAGTCAGTGTCCACCCTTGCAGTGACACCCTTTGACTCAGTTCTGGGAGGTTCCAGTGCCTCATCCTCCTCCTCTGTGTCATCATAGATACAGACCTCCGGTTTGAACATTTCCTTTATTTGACCTGAGGCACCAGCCTCTGGGGCTCCCGTATGCCCCTTTTGATCCCCTTTAACCTCATCTGTTACATTGCTACCTTGCTTTAGCAGGCCAGTCTGCACATTGCTAACCCCTAACTCTTGACCGTCCTTATCATCTCCTTCGTTTTCTTTTGACTTCCTTAAGCTCTCCTCCTTTTGTTCATCCGTCCTGTTTTCACTGTTTGATGTTACGGCAGCCTTTTGGGCAGTGCTGTCTTTATCAGCTTTTGCAGATGGTGGGACTCTTTGCTCCTGTGCAGTTTCCAGTTTGGATTTTGAATGATGCTGGTCTGAGACAGAGTGAGGTCCCTCTGAAGTGACACTGGCTGTTGTTGTGTTCTCTTTGCTGTGCGATCCATCATGCAAACCTGCTGAAAAAGGAGAGGGAGGTTGTACTTTAATATGTGGATCAACAAAAAGAGCTAACTTTGAATCTTCAGCGGGTCTATTGAGCCCACATTCACTTTGCGAAAGCTTCTCATGCTCTAATGTTTCATAGCTGTCATCCCTTATTTTGGCATCTGTTGGAGGAAACAAATCTTTTCTAGAGTTCTTTTTGCTCCTTGCGTCTTGTTCCATTTCATTAAATGTTTTTATTTTGGCTGCCATCTTAAACATCTCCTCCTCTGGAGTGATTTTTCTCTTAGCTTCATAGCTGTCTGATGTATCCTCTTCTTCAGGGTCTTCAGGGATGACAGCCGGTTTGGATGGAACAGAGAGGAATGTATGGTCTGGGGTTTTGGGGCTTACCTCATAACTTACCTCTTCAGAACTAGGAGTATCAGGGGAGAGTGGACTCTTACCAGAACTTGTCATCTGAGATGTCTGCTCACAACTGTCATCATCAGCACTAGCCTCATGGTCTCGAAGCAGCCTACCACGCAAAGCATCTTGGGGGAATTCTGTAGCTTTGGAGAACTCTGGATGGCTAGAGGATTTACTAGCTGGACCTAGAGCTGACGGGAAAGATGGGTGGCTTTTTTGCTCTACAGGGCTGCTCTCTAATGAGTCATGAGGGGGTGATTCTTTGGTTGGGCTAGGTTCAATAGAGTCTGGGGACTTATGGGAGGAGTTTTCTTCCATGAGCGGACTACCATCTAGAGAGTCTCTGTGGCTTATTGTCAAAGAGTCATCAGCTAATGGGCTGAGAGCATCTGAGTCTTGTTTTAAAGGCAGCTCTAAGCTTTCATAGCATTGAGAAGAGGATCTAGAGGTTGGAGAACCAACTAAATACAATGCTAATTGACGGTCAGGGCTCTCGTCATCGCTAAGAAAAGTTTCTACAGTCTCTGAAATTCTTTTGGTAAGCTTTTGAGGTTTAGCTGGCTTAGACTCGCTCCTCCTAACAGATGTGGACTCACTTGTAGTGTGGTCATCTGCAGCCTCGCTGGAAAAGACAAGGAGGGTCAATTCTGTAGATAGTTGGTCACCAGTGGTCTCTACACCAGAGTCTCCAGACTTCTCTGTGTCTTTACTTTTGATTGTTGTGGCAGGTGCTGCCGAAGAGGTCTGCTGTCCAGTTTTGGGGGAATGACACAGACTTTCTGGGCTTGTGTCTGGAGTGGCTAGACCCTCATGTTTGTCACTGTCCTCAGAGCTCAGATGAGGGGTTCCATCTCCAGAACTGGCACTTAGTGAGTCTGCCACACCCTCATGTTTTAGGCTGTCAGAGCTATCATCGAGGCCACAATTTCCAAACTCTACAGTTTCAGTAACCTCAGAATGGGCAACGGCAACTGACTTGGTTTCTTTCTCTCTGTCTTGCTGAGTGGTCTCTTTCTTGTGAGGTTTGGAATCCAAAGATACTTCTCGTTCTTGAGAGACACATGAGGTTATTGCTTTGGTCATAGATTTTGACTGGATCGTTTCTGATTTTGTGGCTTTCTCTGATCTTGATGCAGTGGATGTTTTGAGTTGAAATAGCCCAGACCTTCTCTTTGAGGGATCCTGCCCCGTTTGGAATGCTTGCATGAGCTCTTTAACCGACATGGTCTCCTCAAGTTTTTCAGATTCAGCTTTGGGGGATTTAGGGGGGCCCTGTGTTGATTTAGGGCTTCCTTTGGCTCTTGGAGAGGGTTTGCTCATTACAGGCAATTGTGAAGACTTGCTTCCAGTGACCTTTTTGCTCTTTTGCTCTGCCTCTACTTTCTGTTGTAAAGCTTTGACTTTGTCCTTTATTGACCCAATGGGTGTTTCTTCAACCACTGGGGACACAGGTGATGCTGGGGCAGGGGCTGTAGGCACACTTAGAAGACCAGATGCCTCTGTCGATTCCTCTGCCTGCCCCTGGTCTTTCGCCTTCTTTCTGACTGGCTTTTTAACTTCACCAGCAGCTGTTTTATCGGGCACTTTTTTTGGAGTGGTTGATTTAGAACTTTTGCGTAGAACAACATCAGTGAATCTTTCTTGGACGGCCGTCTCTTTTTTAGCTTTTATTTTAGAGCTTGCTGGTGCATCCAGGAGGTATTCTTTAAGGTCACCACTGTCCTTTATGGCTTTGGGTCTGGGAGCCCCTCTGTTAGCTCTACTTTCACGTAAGACCGGCTCTTGAATTTCTAAGGCTGCCATCTTTTTGGCCTCCTCTATCTCAGTGTCTGAGAGGAGAACCCACTCTTCGGCCATTCTGGCTGCCTCCTCTGCTGCTTCACCGTCATATGTTCCACTCCTCAGTATCTCACTGACTTTCTCTAGGTCCTCTTTGACTTTCTCTAAGTCCTTCTCCATTATTTCTAAAGGCTCTCCAGAAACATCCTCAGTCCCTTTCTCTAAACCACACCCTCCTAAGGAAGGGGATTTGTCTGTGGAGTCTGCAGTCAAGATGGCAGTCATTTTGATCAAATCTTGTTTCATCTCTGACACATCGGATAGGAGGTCTGGTTCTCGAATCAGCTCTGATTTCAGGACTGATGTCTCCGTCTCTTCATCTTCCATATGGAAGAAGAACAAGTAAGGAGTAAAGAAAATCAAAAATTCAAATGAAAGGAGACAGACATTGGAGAATGTGGTCAGGACAAGATTGGAACACACTGCAGGGATCATAGGACAACAAATTCACACTGGGTTCTACATCAGGGTATCAGAGGAATTGGGCTTAAACTTTCATGTCTCTGAGGAACTGTGGAAAAGCAAAGGCTAAATACCACTGATGAAAAATAATATGAGCAGGAAATAACTTGCTTATGCACTCAGCCCACCAACAATCACACGACAAAACGATAGAACGAAACTAAAATACATTATGACCAGGTTACCTAGAAACCAACAAGTACAATGGAAAACGGGACAACAAAGGAAACAAAGAAACAACATCAAGACATCTCAAGATTGCTCAGATGTGTGACAAATGTCAATGTGATAACAGGCAAAAATGGTTTGAAAACAACTCAGAATGCTAGTTGCATTTATCAAAGAAAGCCAGTGATAACTTCTACAAAATATGATGACATATGTCATGCTTTTCATTCTACATAAAGCAGACATTTACTTTCACAAAATCTAAGGAGGAAGGATGATCTCTGGAATACTATAAAAAGACATCTTGCAGGGAGGGACAATATTTTAACTCCCTTTCCATCCATTTATCCTTATGCTGATCCTTATACTAGCCTTATACAAAACATTTGAAATGTAACTGAAATGAAAACTGAAATATCAAAAGACTGTGCACGAAACTACAAGACATTGGGTGTTGTTAGGGAACGTTCCAAAATAAGCACACCAACAAAAGAACATATAATCATTCAGACATACAAGCACAAACATACACATTTATGTAAGGCAAGTTATTTCCATGCAAAGCAAAGGGAAGTGCTGATGGAAAGGTCCTGGTAAAAAGTGAGTGGAGTGAGTGGAAAGTTCAGTGAACTTCAATTTGCAATTAGAAGATAAGAGGCACTCATGATCATGAACTGCTTGTTAATATGTCTTCATTCAGTAATGTGGTGAGTTACTACAACATACAGTATCAGAATCATCTAGATTAAAAACACATATCTATATTACATTTCTCCTGAAAACACATACATGGAATTCCAAATCAAGAACATGTCATCCATGTATGTACAGTATGTTTCATGTATAGCATGGATTCTTTTATCATGCGGTTAATTTAAATCAAATCAGAAATCAGGTTTATTGCCAAGTAGGTTTTCACATACATGGAATTTGTCTTGGTATATTGCTCAAGTATATTGAACTTTCCAGTTTCCAAAATGAACTAAGTGAACAAGGGAAGGAGGGAGGAAGGGGAAGGATTCAGAGAGATTGCTTTAACATTACACTATGGAGGAATACCAATATTCTCTCTCTATCTCTAATCTCCTGGAACTGGGTGCTGGCAGGAACTCTGACCGCAAGCACACATAATGCTGTTAAAAGTTGTTTTATGATGCGCATTTAAATCTGTACTTTGAAAGATGCAGAAATCAAAATACGTGAAAAGGTTTTTTTATGATTTTGAAGAGGTCTGATTGAAAAATGTTTTGCTCTTTGTTCTGACTCTTGTGGTCTGAGTAGGTCAAAATACAATACTTTTATGTGAAAGCAGGTAGCCAAATTTCATTGCGTCACCTGAGCTGGATAAACAAAACGCCAGTTGCATCACTCCACCCGCCTCAACACGAGTGGGTTTGTTTGGAGCCACAAAGTGACATGCATAGACAAGATAATCAAGACAAAATTGACATTGTGACCGCGTTGGTGCTACTGCCAGCTTTGGCCATCACACAATTAGAGGCCATATTCACATCAGTAAAAAATCACCACAGTATGAATGACTTTAATTTTATGTACTGTACTGAGTCTAACGCTTTCTCCATATTTCCAATCTCAATTTGTGAAGGGGACAGGGTTCAGAAAAAAAGGAAAGTTAAAAATGAATTAAGCATCAGGAGAAACATAACACGGGGAGGTGCACATAAGGCCTTTTTGTTTGTTTGACAAGACAAAAAACATGAAGCTAAAGGGCTTTGATAAGATATACAGTATATGGTCTAAATTCAAGCAAGTAGCTAAGCTGGTGGTGTCCGTGTATCAGTGTGGTTATTCCTGTGCACACTCCAACTAGTCTAATCACCCAAACAATATCAGCATTATCGTCACATTAGTTTGGTTAATAAAGAAATGCAGTATTATTATGGAATAGCAAGTATTTTAGTATAAGTTACAAAGAAAAATACAGAGGAAAAAATGTCTTACATTTCTCTAGTGTTCTGCTGGTCTGGAAAAGAGACACGGAAAATGGATCACAGTTAGTCTTGTTTCATCCACTGCATGTGCCGGATATTCTAACATCACTACTAGCATTATTACAAGTGCTACTAGAGGAAAACAACACAAAGGACACCACAATGAGCTATGCTGCTGACAAACTGCAATCTAATCTACTGCAGTAAAGAAAATATATCTAAAATATAACATTTGACTACTTGAACGTGTCCATTATTTAGTCCAGATGACAAGACAGTGGATGTGACAGGTCAGCAGAGAGCTAGTTAGCAGAAGAGACACGGGGAGCAGCGGCTGCGTTTACCTCTTCCTCTTGCTCTTGGTCTGAATCGGACTCCTTTTGGGAGCAAGAAGCAGCAAGAAGCAGAAAGATGTACAGATAGAAACAACAGCAACATTAAAAGGGAGAAAAAGACGGGGGGGGGGGTGCAAGGAATGGTTACCATAGCAACGAAGACAACCAGTCACTGTGATTTCAGGGAAAGTCAGCATGGCCTTTAAAGGTGCATTAGATATTGGATGCAAAAACAGATTTGTCACGATTGCCTGAATCATACTTTGATCTGTTTCGTCTCTTGGCCCTTCAGCATAAAGCATCACACACTATTCATGCTAATCAGACTAGCCATCACATTGCATGACCTCTGGGATCCAATATATTTAGTTTTTCTTCCGGCCTGTAATGTTGCCTAGTACAGACTTGCACATGACTCACTGGGTAGAAAGTCACTAGTAACGTTGGCTGATCACAGCATTAGCACAGTTTAATACTTGGGATGTCAAACATAAATATAAGAAATAAGAATTTAAATAAAGGCATATGGAATAAAAATATAAGTGTTAAAAATGGAATTGATTATGGAAATTGATAGGTGGGAGATGAACTGGTATTACAATGGCACAGAGAAAATATCTCAGAGATTGCAGTATACAAACAGCTACAGTATTTCATTGTAGTACTTTCCATGTTAAATTACAGCAAGTTTTACTCACAAGAACTAACTAAGATATGTGGAAAAAAGCATCCTCTGTTGAGTTCAACAACAGCATAGCGCCCTTACCTTGCTGTATGACGGGAGGGTGATGTTGAGGTTGCAAATGGCATTTTGGGTGAGTGACCTGTAGTTCCTGGGCTCTTTCATGAAGGACAGACGGCCACATGGCTCCTGAGTGTTGTCTCTGATCTGCAGCAGTCAAGCAGTTGAGCATTAGTCAGCTAAATGTTCATCAGGAGAATTCGTCATGATGAATTATTGTTGACTCGTGCTGCACTGTGCCAATGTATTTGCGACGCAAACAAAATAAGACGAGTGCTCACTTTGATGAAGAGTGCTAGTCTGTTCTCCTTAAAGGCAAAGAAGCTGAAGAGATGGTGCTGCCCACTTTTGGTAAGGGGAACGAGGTTTCCAAAGCAGTCTGCGTAGATAGGTTTGCCTTCCAGGACCTGAGGAATACAACAGGCAGGTGAGTACAGGGACTCAATAACATCATACAACCAACAAACATTAAACCCATTTATCGAGAAACCAAAAGACAATCAAATGTTCTTGAAAAAGTGCTTTATAAGGGTTAGATAACCATAATATTTTGAGAAATGTTAATGAGGGTTTTGTCTTTAACATTGACTGCTCAATCTTAGCTTAGTATTCCACACAGCTGATTTTGAAAAATGCGTTGCTGCCAGGGATACTGCCTTCTACCGGTATTAAATCACATTTATTAAACAGAACTTCTTCAGGAGTGGGTGGTCTGAGATGCCTCCATTCTGGTGCCACCTGTTGCGAACCCCCCAAACCTGGTCCCCTCTCGGACAACTATCCACAAACACAGCTACCATTGTTGTACGGATGACACACAGAGGGAGGCAACTTGCATCTCCTCAGAATCAAGTGTCAAAACCTTCCCAAGCTAAATTAAATCAAATCAGACACACGTATTTGGTCCTTCCCCTCTGTACAGAACAGTCTTTGCCCCACGTCTGCAAATTCCAAACCTGCAGAAACGTAGCTGTAATCTTTCACAGTAGTCGCTTAAATAAGTCAATTAAAGAGTCATCCAATAGTGTTTCCTCCAACTGTGGGAGAGCTAATAGACCTTTAAAGTGAAGTGAGCTACACCCACACATGATCACAACAATCACTTGGCCCAGGCCTCTCCAGTGGACCTCCATCATGGCAACAGCTGTGGTCTCCTTCCTCACCTCTACATCTCGGCTGCGGGCCACCTCTGTGAAGTTCTCCTGCTGCTCCAGGGTTTTGTCAATCTTGTCGTCCGTCATGCAGAAGCAGCGCAGTCGGGCCTCAATGGGATCGTGGGTCTTGGCGAAGATGACAAACTTGGCCATGTACGGGACACAGATGATCTCTCGGTACACCTGGGTCGAGAAGCTGACAGATTCCTGGACTTGCCGACAGTCTATCAGCCAGAATCTAGAAAGCAGAAGGGGATTGGAGAGAACCAGGGAGGTTAGGTCTTTGCTGGCCGCTGCATCTGACTCACTTTAAGTCAGTGGTAGATAACACATTTGTTGTGTTACCTGGCAGAGACATTGGTGGTGAAGGAGACACAGTCGTTGATGAACGTTAATGGGGTGGTTCCTGTTATGTCCTCCCATTGAGCAGGCGTTGTTCCACCTGGACACAAACACACGATTGACATATTAGGATGTAACAATGTGTCTGGTTGGTCTATTCACAGATTTGTGGCTGTTCTCTAACCGGTGATACTACAGAGCAGTCGTAAGGTGGGGGTGTCCCCTCCGAATCCATTGAGGACTGGGTCGGAGCTGCTCTTGGGAACAGGGATGGTCATGGTGATGGGTTTATGGAACTTCCTCCTGCGGGGCTCCAGGGTGACAATGGGGCTGAAGGTGGCCTTGCTCCCCAGGATCTTCCTCACTACATCCACACTCACTGGATGGGCCTGGGAGAGAAGACAGCGTTGCTTTTTGCTGCACTGATAAAAGTTTCCTGACTGAAATACTGGCTGCAGTCAACTTTGTAAACAGGGCTGTCAACCGACTGACTACAGGCTACGACTAATCTAACACTTTCAACTAGGCTGAATTATCTCAACAACTATTGGATGGACTGCCGTGAACGTTTGTACAGATATTCATCGTCCCAAGAGTATAAATCCTACTTTTGATCTAATGCCACCAGCAGATCAAATGTTTCACTTGAGTATCTACAAGATGGACTGACAAAATCCGGTAGAGACATTCATGGTTCCCAGACAGTTAAGTTCAATGACGGCTGATATCTTGACCTTTGATCTAGTTCTGCTGGATTAACTGTCATAGAATCTGGTACAACGGATGAATTGTGCATTAACTTTTGTCCTGTATAGGAAACCTACTGTTTGACATCCAAGCTCTGAATCTTTAGTATAACTTATCAAAGGGGGCCAGAGAATATGCAGGTGAGTGTGTAATTTACCTGCAGGCCGACCCTGATCCTCTTGGTGAGGGCCCCCTCAGGAAAAACTGCTTGTACTTGGGGCACAACAGTGCTGCTCAGGATGCCTCCTTCAGGACCAATCAGGTTACTGTCTTGCTTGATGCGTGACACCACCGCAAAGTATTGTGGGAAATCTCTGGTGATGATACGGCAAACGCGCTTCCTCTCCAGCTCCTCTGGTGTGTCCAGCTCTGGTAGAGGGGGGGCAGAAAGGGCCACGTGTCAGGGGCATTAATTTAGGACTGTAGGAAGACATTTATAGGTCCCTCGACTCGTGGTGCAGTCTACTGGAACACCATGAGAGACTGACCCTCATCCATGCCGTTGAGTATCTGATTGAGTTCCTCCTGGGTGTGTTCACAGTGATGCTCCTTCCAGCTCTCTCCGGTCTCACTCCTCAGGATCACCAGCTCCCTCTCTTTCCCCCGCAGGGCAGCAAAGTGGGGGATCTCCACAATCACAGGACTGGAGGGGTAGAGGCCAGGTAGTAAAAATACCATATGCTGTACTTGGTCTTATTTAATCTTGGTCAAGAACATTATTCATCGTCGATTTTAGATTATCCTTACTTTCCAAACATTTTAAAAGCAATGTTTTTCTCTACAATGTTCAGCTTTCATTTCTTTAGTGCACCTAACACGACTCAGCTGATGGTTAAGAGGTGGTCCAGGTGGATTAACTCGTAGTGTTTGCCACGTAGAATTGTGCTAATTCTGTGCAGTGCCTTTGGCCAGATTTTGGCAGGTGCTTTGATCACACTAATGGACAGCAGAGAAGCTGATTACGTGGCAGGAGTAGTCTGATAAGGTGATTGAAGTTCTGCTTCACTTTTATTATATTATAGTAACCACTATGTCAACATTTGTCATTCCCCGCAGCGGACCCCTCTTCCCCTCTAGAGAAAAATGTTCTTGTAGATTGAATATATTAAATATTGAAGTATTTTACTGTCACTTTAATACTTACCTGATCATAATAATGCATAATCACAGCAAGCTAGCTACAACACATATCTATAACAAGCATGCTACAAGTATAATCCAACATGGGACAAACACAGCTATTAAAGCATAACTGCTGATATTTTCATGTGATATTTAGAGGGTTCTTCGGCCTGGCAGGACCTGAAAATATATTTTTATATTGTTTCTATTTTTCACATTAAACACTACATTTTCAAATAATTTTATCTGAAAGATATCGTTACTCGCCAACTTTGCATTTTGGTCTCCCCAGGTGGTGGCAGGAGAAACGTCTGTGTCTAGAATCTTTATAATGGGATTCCTTCCATAGACATAACTTCCGTGTTATATTTTAAATCTTAGCTCAAAATCATCATCAGAATAATTTCAAATTTGTGATTTTCCTGCTAAAAGCTGAAATAATGGAAATAAAATGACCAAAAGTTATGAGCCTGCCAGATTCTCCAGTATTCCCAATTTACATGACAGGAAGGAAAAACAGAGCCAACCGCAACCATGCAGTCGAATTTCCCCTGGTTCCCTAGCAACTCACAGGCCACACAACCATTTAAATTTCACACAGACATGAAAAAACAAAAAACCTTTTCTAACACACATTTATTATGAAAACAAAAACTTGAAAAGGCGAATCAGAAACGAGGGAAGAAGAAACAGCAAAGTAATGTCACAGCAGTGTACCAGATGAAATGGGCTACAACACACTAGCGCAGGCATGACGACACAATACAACATCAAATGGAAGGGTTTGTAACAGGAAACACTGAGACTGGCATCCATGGATTGTTTCATATGCGAAAGCGTAGATTTTTTCCACCCTACCCAAGGAATTTTGTCCCCGGCGGGCCGAGCTGGAGGATTCTGCTAACCAAACTCTCCCCCTCATTAAGAGGTGGAGGGGCAGTGGGGAGGTGGAGTTTACTGTGTGATCGACCAAGCGTCCATACGCAGCAGTGAGGAAGAAAGAGCACACAATGTTTTGGTTGGGTGCAAAATAGGAACCTCGGGGGACTGATTCGAAACAGTGGAGTGATATTATTAACGCTATGCTAAGTCTTAGCTGCATGTCTATGGAGGCCAAAAGTGTTCAAAATTAAACAAATATATAGGAAACTATGAAATTAATAACCACATAAGTACCTAAACTTTAAAATGATGGATGAATTAAATAATTGTTAAAATGTATTATTATGAAATATGTTTTCATCTTGTTTCTTTGATGATGATCACCGTCAGATTTATTCAGATGCAGAAGTTTTTATTTCAAAATAACAGTTTTACAGTCATAATTCCACTTTTCAACGTAGTCTATTGTCTTTCAGGGAACGGCCTGGAATGTGATTGGTTCATGCTTTGGCCTAAATTTTATTCTGGAAAAACATTAAATGAAGGAAAATTGAAAATAAAACCTGCTGGAATGACATCAAAATGACCTGCAGTAAACTCAAGAAGGAAATAACATTTCAAAATAATGACCTGAAATGTAAAAATTTACATTTATTAATAATTTCATTTGTATTTAAATCTAATAATACTTGTATTAAATAATTTTGAACACTTTGGGCCAGTAAGAACATTTTTGCGGTTTCAAATAATATGTCCACATTCATAATTGGATCGATCATCTTAAAGTGGAGTGAGGCAGGTTTCACTGCAAATACTCATACATTTCATATAAACATAATAATAAAAACAACATATTTCAGAAGTTTTGGTCAGGTAGAACCTCCATCATGTCAGCATTGGAGAGGTAATGGATAAGTGGATGATGGGTAATGACAGGCCAAAACTAGAATTACATATATAGGTATGGGAAAACTCATGATGGTAGCATGAATGCTTTTATACTATATTGTCTCAAACATTAGCAGCAGGGGGCGGAATTGGGAGGCCACATATCAAGCCAATCATGGTGCAACATACTGGAGGTGGAGTATTTTTCATTAAGGGTAGGGCATAAGGTTAGAACGAGTTAGACAGCAGCTGTTATGAAAGAAAACAGGGCATGCTGAAGAGCAAAGACTAACAGATCCCTGGTGCTGGGAGAAAGCAAGAGCAGATACAGAAACAATTTTAGTAAGCCAGAGGCAGAGGTTAAATTAATCTGAAAGGAAAAGGGCAGCGTCACATTAAAAGGGAATAAAGATCTGTGCCAGTAGCCTGAATGTAGAGATAGTGTCCTACAGGCCTGACCTGTGCTACTCCTTCCTGATTCCACTCTTACGCTACAGATGCAATAAGGATAGGATAATAAAGATAAACACTTTTTGAATTCAAATTTTTCCATTTAATCACCAAAGTGATTGGCATAGAATATCCAAACCTAAGTAAAACCAGCACACAAATGTTTCTGAACTACCACTGAAATACATCTTCATGTAGTATCAGTACATTTTCCTGCTATTTTTGCTACTTCTCCATTTTCCTTCCCCCCTTCCTGAACATCTGCTAACTTCCGAGGCACCCATTTATTCCATCATCCATCCCTGTAGCCTTACCCGAGGAACTGGGCTCCGGACGGCCCCACCTCGATGACCCTGCTGGCCAGGCCCTCGCCCTCAACCATCGGGGGCATGGTGGCCAGACGGTGCCTCTTCACCAGCCGGCAGGTCACCCGTGTGGGTGCACTGCACTTCCTGGGCGGGATGATGATACGTAGGCCGTTGTGCCGGCAACCACGCATGGCTCCGCCCCTGGCATCCACCATGAAGCTGACCAGGAAGCTGAAGTGGAACAGGAGATATTTCCACAAATTAGACAGACATGTATCGTTGATCCCATTAAGTGATGAGAACATAGACACCAAAGCTACTTTGTAATTTATTCACCCACGTGCTACACCAGCAGAATGTCAAAATTTCAAAATTTAAAAGCTGCTTGAAGTGGTTGCTAATCCAAAACTCTATCCACATATTGCTAATGTGGATGTTCGTGTTGTCGAGTTGGAAGATTTACACGTTTATAACTACAAAGTATTGAAAAGGTTGACTTTTGATTTTGGTAACAGCAGCTGATGAAACGATCTTCACTCACGGGCCTTTAATGGAGCTTTGAATTCATCAGCGAACAGGTGAACTTATGGAACTTTTGCCAAACAGCGGCCACCTGTGGCCAGAAGCATCAATTACAGAATAATGCTAAATGCTAAAATGTACAGAACAGACCGAAGGTGTGTTTTATTGCTTCTGCATTCAACTTTTTAATTTGTATGATGAACACAGCAGTATTTCCTCTTTCACAAGGTAAATAGTTACCAAAAGTTATATGTGCTTAAGGAAAATGTTTGTTTTCATGTGTTTCATGTAAGTGTCCCGGGGTAATCTGTGATCTGAGGGACTAATAAAGGAGCATTATTATTATTAATACTGTATTTAGTTTAAGTTGAAAGTAGATTAAATCATGTTTGATAAGAACAGCCATGAGACGGTGACCTACTGGCGCCGTCTGGCTGATTTTGGTGTCTAGCTTCTCAACACTGAATGGTCCCGATGATCAACAGCTCCAACTCCATAACTCTGTTCAAGCTGCACTAAACTTGTTGACTTCATAGTTTGAGACTCTTTCACATCACTTCCCATGCAACGTGGCAAACACTGTATGCACATGTACCACAGGTCTCAGTGGGGGAGGGGGGGGGGTATGGGTGTGATGAGGTGACATTACAATGTGACGTCGCCCGGCTTCAGTACAGCAAACAGCACACAGACACATAAAAACACGTGTTACACCAGTAAACTGTTAGAAGACATCAGTGGCTGAATATGGCAAGAAAATATAAGTAACTTTTCTGATAAGACTCAGGTGGTTCTCCTGCATATGCTACATGATAATAATGTTCCTCAGGCTGACGTGAAACGTTGGTGCGTGTGTTAGTGGAAATGTACAATTCACAAGACATCATATGAAATCAAGAAACATGCCCTCAACTTTCACAAGTGCCTCTTTTTATAGCCACAATTTAAGGTTTGTTTTCTTCAACTGGCCACATCACGTGATCTGTCCACGTGGATCAGCTCAGTTTGAGTCCGATTAAAATGATTTGACACCTTGTTAATCGTATGAGGCGATGTCTGTTGAGAACTGTGACACGTACACCTCTCCACCAGGAGAGCACACTGTCAGGGGAGGAAGAGGGCGATGAAGACGAGGATTTGAATGGTTTAACCAAGGAGCAGAAGGTCACCTGCAGTGGTCTCCATGATCATGGCACGGAGAAGAGTGGCTAAAAACAACAACCACATCAGACAGAAAGGAATCAACAGTCAAGCAGAAACAATTCACCCACGAGAGGAAAAGCAGAGCAGACAAGCCGAGTTCAGAACCACGATCTGCCGTATTCAACAAGCACTGACATGATGACTTCTACTTCAGTACTGTCTGCGTGCTGCAGCAGAGTAGTGGTGGTTTAAATCAGTATTTATAGCACCTTCACCAAGTATGTTTAGCAAGAATCACAAAAACATTATTGCAAAATTGTGGATTCATCACAGAGACGTGTCATTGATGTTGTGTTTCTTGGAAACATGGACAACAGTCTATGCTTCAACATCTTGATTACGAGCGAGATGAACATTAATCTCACGTCTGTGCGTTTAGCATGGAGCTGCAGGAAAACAGGCGTATGTCCCAGCACAACTAAAAACCTTTGTAACTGCTGTGTGTGGTTTCTATCCCCACTCCAGATATCAAGAAGATCTATTTCACGTTCAGCGTGAACCACAGGTGGCAGGGAGCTCCAGCCATGAACATGTCACCACAGGAATCATCCTTTGGTCCAGGATGAACTTCTCCCTCGACCAAAATGATTTGTTATGATTTGTTACTAAATGTGTACTTTTGGGGTAATTAAAATTCTATGTGCAGACCAACATTTACTGTATATATTTCTATATTTTACAAGCCATAAGGATCCATGGCCTCACAGAAGAAGTCACTATTTTTTTATATGCCTTACAGAAATGAGTTGATTTTTATGAAATTAACTTTCTGGAAAAAACTTTCTTTGAGCGTTATCATGCTAATAAGTAAATGAATGGTTTTGCTGCCTAAAGCAGTTTAAAGACAACTGGAGGCTCTAGGAAGGATTAGAGACAAACCACAACAGGTCTGGGCTTTGTGACAAAGTGTTACTAATTTCTTTATGTGCCACTGTTTCTTTATGTGCCCAATAACAGATGCCAGGTGAGAGAACGCAATCCGCTGCCACACTCCAAGCACGAGGCACATGTCACTGAAACGCTGATTTTAAATGAAAGATAATGCTATAATTAAATGTAATTGAGTAACGCTATTCGTGAGCTCACTTCAGGGTATACATGCACATACACCCGAACAGTTTGTCCATTTCATCCTGTGGCCACACGTCTGACAGACATCACAGTACCCACCCGGAGTGAATGGGGCTGGAGGATAAGGCCACGTTGTCCAGGTTCTCTGTGCCCCAACTCAGACGGTACGAATCCCTGTCATTCTCCCTGGCAAGTGACGAAACCTGGAATCAAACAAGGAAACCTCCTGTCACACATATAGGAGTTGAGTTATTGAACGTAGCAATGCTAACTGAAGATCACGCCTTTGTCATCTCCTTGCCAAAACAATGAGGACTCTCAGCCATTCAGCTGATAGTAGATCTGGAAGAAACCTGTCAGCGTATCCATCAGCTGCTGCCGGGTGGTGAAGCCCAGTGAACCTGGGCTGAAGCCTCTGTGGAAACCTGACGTTCAGCCTTCAGTAAGATCCAGATTTGTTCAACATGTCGATATTTATGGCAAACTGGTTAATACAAAGAACACCTGATGTAACGTGTGAAAGACATGAACATTCATAAAACAAGGAGGCTCTGTTGAAACGTGTTTCCAAATTGCATTACGCAAACTTTAGGATCCAGTGAATAGGCCGCTGCTCCCCCAAATTTGTGGACGTTCAATAATAAATCACTGAAGTTCCATATTCACTATGATCAATATGGACTAGTTAACATATAATGCATTCATCAATTCAAGATCTAAATCCAGAGAGCCAGTCAAAGTCAAAGATATTTTACTTTTGACATTATTGGATTATTATTCATGCACTGAATGTTGTCCATGTGTGTTAGGTGTGATAATGGCTTCACATACTGTTTGATAGTTTGATCAGTTCACAGTATTTTATATGTGTTTAATGTGAAATCCTCATCGTCACAGTAACTGTCATATAAATGCTGTGGAGCAGTAAAGTACAGTTTCCCTCTGAAGTGTTTGTGGAGTAGAAGCATAAAGTACAAGTACGTCAGAATGGTCCTCAAGTACAGTACTTGAGTAAATGTACTTAGTTACTTCCAACACGAACACAAACAGCATCACATCAGAGACGTGCCACAATGTAGTGACTGTGTTGACCGTGTACCTGGTGACAGTTGAGCATCTCCTCCATCATGCCTTCGTGTTTAGGGGAGTAGTAGCTGTGGTGGGTGGGTGTGAAGGACCTGTCGCAGCTGGAGAGGAGAAGACAGCCATCACAGCACAGCAGGGCGGGGAATTAACTAGCACCACTAAACCAAAAACTACGTCTCGCTTCAGTGCTGTTGTAACACGCACGACCTCACAGGAACAACACAGTTGGTACATTTTACAACACGTGCAGCTAATGAACAAGACTGAGAATGAGAATGAAGAGGAGGACACCATTACTATTGGACAAGGTGAGCTTTCGACCTGGTGATGGCGCTAGATAAAGGGGGGGGGAGGGGACGTTACGGAAGCCTGCCATCCCTAGAGCAGATGTCTAGTGCGGTTTTAAAAAAAAACAAACAAAATTCTGATTTAAATCAGGACATAGCTAATTGAAAAAGGCCAAAATCACTCCCTCCCAGTCCCTGGGAGACTGAAACTGGATCATTCAGCAGTGCTGGAGATTTAAAAGGCAGCACATACCTTCGCATTCGACTATGGAGGCATGACAAGGAGACCAACGATGAAGCATGAGCAGGAGAGGCCGCACAACACACATACAAATACAGGCAGTTAGCTGTGTCATAAGTACACACACACTGATCAATGATGACGCTAGAACAACCACACACAGCCAGGAACAGGGTCGCAGAGCTTTAGACTTTATAACAAGGATCATATTTTAAACTAGGAACAATTGTTTGCTCCAGATGCAGAGAGCTGAAGGTTTTCACTTCTGTGATTTGATTCGGTTTTAAGCCAAATTCTTCTAGTCGCTTGTCATCTAAGTTGAACGTGTGATGCACATGTGTGTGATGTACCTGTCAGCGCGCCCCCCCTCCAGGCTGAAGCGGAGGTAGTTCATCCCGTCCAGATACTGTCCTGGCAGGGAGTCATCGCCCAGCTCCCGGAGGTCCTCGGCCCTCAGGTACTCCCCTCCGTCACCTGTCATCGTGTCGTCGCCTTGGCAGAGCAGAGCGAAGGCGGTGAGGTCAGGAATGAAAAGGAAAATAAAGGTGTTTGGGGAATCTGGTTATTGTTCAGGCTACCGTTATGAACCAAGTCATCAAATGACCCAAATGTAGCTCCAGTGCTAACATGTTAGCATGGACTATGTTAAGCGACAGTATCTGTGGAACTATTTCCGGACATCTTCTGCAGAGATCCTCAGGTATACGTACTTTACCTTCCTATGGAAACTCGAACAGAGTGTGAGCCCATTGTTAACCTTGGGCAGAGCAAAACAGTCTCACAGTGACCATTTAGTAGCTGTTCAGGAGCTTTTAATCACATCTCATTATCTTCCTCTGCAAGTTAAATTTGCCCATTTGTGACAGAATTGTATTTTTTTGTGAGCACGTTAAGAACGTCTCATGTTGACTGAAAGTCCATGCTTGACCTTGGAAACAGTAGTTGACAATAAAAAGCTCCTGAACAGTTTCTGAGGTCAAGAATTAACTTGCAGTCTCAATTTGGAAACAGTAGTTTGGGAAAAACAACTTGCCATCTTCTTTCCGGAGCTTTCGGCTGCACCTCATCTGCTCTCTTTATCAGATGGAGTTTCCTCAGTGAGGTAAAGGTTTACATGGCTACTCATTTTGCTCACAGACACAGATAAAGATATTGATGGAGACTATTAGATGTTGTTGTAAACCCCCCAAAAGACTAGTAAGTGGCCCTTGAGTTAAGTACATTGTTATGCCAGCATCACTTCTCTGCTGAGCATTTGATGATGTGATGTGATCTTAGCATACTTACCATTTAGTTTCTCCATCCTGAGCTAATGCTACAGGATGACTATAATCTACTCCATCCACACATTTTCATTCTTGTCTGTGCAAAGTAGCAGTTAACAACCACACAGATGCATGTTATAGCAGCATTCTGTGTTAGTTGCCCCATAGCGACGAAGCGCCTCTGCTGTTACTGCTGCTGCTATCACTATTACACTGTTACACTATTTTGACATTCTGTATCTTTCAATTTGACCATTTTACCACCAGAAATAGTTTTTCTATCAAAATCTAAATGTTTTTCTGATGTATCTATGTACAACATGCATCTGAAAACTGCAGTTAGACCATCTATTATTGGGATCAGCTTATAATCATGGCAACATTTACAGATAGATTCTCAGAGTTAAGAGCAGATTTTATCAATATGAAACTACCTGATAATTGTGAGGTAATAAGTCACAATTATGAGGAAGAAACACAAATCTTGAGTGGTGGACGTTTTGGCAGAATTGGACATCATAATATCATCCAAAACTAGCCAATAGCTTCACTTATTGTAACTCAGTTTCAGGGTCCTGGTATTCTGCATGCTGGCTACACTGCTCGGCTGCATTTGTACATCATGGCCTCCACAGCAGTAGGTGGCGACGGCCTGAGAGCCCGGTGTTACCATGGTGAATACAGGCGCTGCAGCTGACTGTGGCCCAGGTCTGGCAGAAAGCATTATGCTAGGCCAGCACAACAAGCCAAGAACATTCTGTATTTAGACAGAGATGTGCTGGTGCCGTTAGCATGCTGGCTACCTGGAGAAGGAAGCGTGTAAGATCCAAAAACATCCTCCTCTTTAACTCTGTCCTCAAGTAGGTCACTGTTGTAAATCAGAATCAAAACCTACAATCCACTAACACTAATGCTAATGCTAACACCCACAGAGATTAGTGTTGCAGGGAGTCGAACACAAAACAACATTCAGTCCTGCACTTAAAAGAATAGTTCAGATATTTACTCCAACACAATGACATCTTTTCTGTTCAAATCCATGAAAGAAAGCAAATGAGTGCATTTCCCAAAAACTATTCGTTCATCAGAAAGTGATGCATCGATGCTTGGAGCCACACTGAATTTCTAATAGGAAGATCCTCATGACGGGAATCTTTAAAGGCTCAGTTCAACCACGTTCTCCTGGTATCTCAGGATCATGCTGCAGTTAGTACTGTAGCATTTGACCAAACCTTCACACTACACCTGCACCAAGTCCACACACAAGGCAGCGGGCCGAATACCTTCCATATCCATGGAGTCGTCTGAGAAATCATCATCATCAATGGCTCTCAGTGCTGTGGGTGGACAGCACAGTCACTCACTACCTCCTAAAATCCACTACTGTCAGAGAAGTCCTCTGAGCTCTTCTCAAAAGGGGAAACAGAAATGTGCAAGACAATTTGGGCTCAAAATAGAATAAAGCTAAAACTAATGTAGGTTTTCTGATATGTCAATAGCAGATATTCAGTATTGACATCTTGAAATTAAGAGTTTCAGAGTGTGAAATCATCTGACAGTATTTAAATGTCTTGACGCCTTCAAAGTGCATTCACCAGTACATTGTTTGCCCACTTGGGGGCAGCAGAACACAAGTTGCAGTGTTAGCAAACACTTGTCTATTCACACAGAGTAGATTTGCCAGAGTAGACTGGTTCTAACAAACGACATCACATCCTGCTTCTCTCCTTCGGCTCCCTGTTAGATTCAGAACTGATTTTAAGATTTTGCTGATTTTCTTTTTTACTGATCATTATCAGGCTCCTGAGTCTGACTCCAAGCTGTACAGCAGAAACACTGACCCCATATGATCCAGTTCTCAGCCTCAGACCCTCAGGTGGGGCCTTCTGGTCGTCCAGAGTCTGAGAATCTCTTTTTGCTTTGTCTGTCAAAGCACTTTGGAAACCCTGTTTGGTGCTATATAAATAAATAATAAATCATTATTATTACTATTTTGTCAGCTAACATAACACCAGCTGACTTTCTACATTATACCACTGCTTGGTTTACTACATTAGCCTGTTGGCTAGATGACCAGCTAGCTAACAACGTTTGTTTTTATTGGCAGAATCAGCTGTTCCAAGCTACAAGACAATTCCCTGAGCTACACAAGCGTTAGCATGGAAACGCACAATGTTACCGAGCTATTCGTCAAGATTATTTTCAAGATTTGTCTCTTTATTCTCTCTGTACAGCCAATTAATGGTGCCATGTTATGTCATCTACAACATTGTTTCAATGAATATATTCCAATCATTAGGTACAGGGCTATTTGATGTACGTATATTCCATGGAATCCAAAGAGTTTGCTAATCTAGCGACCATGAGATAAGGTCTGCTTGTTGTTGACCATAAAATCATAAACCTATGCAATATATATAATATTCGTCCATGTTCGTCATAGATGAAACCTACTCTAACAATGTCTTCGGACGTTAATGCAGAAGTGCTCATTTTGGGTGTTTTAACATTTTGCTCAGAAAATATTATAATAAGATGTGATGGTGACTCGGTTGTGGCCATTGGCTCCAGCATGAGACTCGAGACAGAGGGGAGTTCAATCATCGATTTGCATATTTCCTTTAAGCACAAGCATTTTCCAGTTAATACGATACCAGAAACCACACGGATGTTCATCATGTCCCGTCAGCCTCAGCCACACACTCTCCGCTGCCCCGCAATCAACCTCCTATATATACACACACACTTTCTCAGTCCAGGGGCCACCT
>JAVQJF010084791.1:0-59654 GCA_036023855.1 Gadopsis marmoratus | reverse complement strand
GTGTGTTCTGTTTTGCTTCTGTTTTGTCATGCCCTTGGTTGTTTCCTCAGTGTGTTCAGTGTTTCGCTCCCTGGTGTGGTTCTGTCCTTATTTGGTCTTGTTTCCTGTCTCGTTAGTCTGTCCCTGATGTCCCTTTCACCTGTTCCCAGTGTTCACCTGTGTCTGTTTCCCTCGTTAGCCCTGTGTATTTAAGTGTGTTCAGTTCTTTGTGTCCTTGTGGCGTCATAGTCTATGTCAGTGTACCCTCTGTGTCCCTGATCCATGTAAGTGTGTTCCATGTTAGGTGTGTTTCAGTTAGTACGTGTTTGGATTTTCTGTTACTCTGTTGATGACTTCCCGCTTTTGTAAGTGCGCATTACTTTAGTCCTTCATTAAAATCCCTGTTCCTTACTGGCTGTCTGCAATTGGGTCCTTCCACACCTCTACCTACACCGGGTCGTGACACTTTGTTACAGTAACGAGAGTAAATTTAAGTTGTTACGTCCAGCCCTGACTATACCACATAACATCACTTGAAGTACTACTAACATTTAGCATACTGTAGTGAAGTTCAGTATGTTCTGGTGTTGCTTCTTTTTTAGTTGATGATCTGCATGCAGTAATGTCCAAATGGACACTCTTACTGGTGTTGTAAGTACACCGATCTGCTTGCATTAAGGTGTTGTGTGCAAGTTGCGCAAACTATTTCCTTAGGCACTATGGCACTATGGTTTCCTGCTGCCCGAAGCAGGCCACACATATAAATAGTCTATTTCAAATAAAACCTTAACTGGGTTATGAGTCAATATCCACAATACTGTGTAGAGGTGATGCTACCTAAAAACATTTCAGTGAAGCCAGTGCAATCAGTGGCTGAGTTGAGATTGCTGAATGACGATCCTGGACCTGGAACTGTAAAGTGATCACTTGAGGAAACAACCACTATAAATCATATTTTACTATACAATCGAAACAGGTGGATGAGAAAGGTAAAACCCCACAGCTGTCCCTAAAGAACACACTTTGTAAGTTTGGACCTTTCTTTTTTTAATGAAAACCTTTCAAATTCCAATTCCTGTTGTGGCTGTTATTGGCTTCCTTAAACAGTGTACCAGCCGGGCAATGTGACAAATAACAAAAGGGCGACACTGTGTTGAAATCCTATACCTAGAGCCACTCCAGTTACCTATACTTTTTTATTGCATGGAGGATAGCTACCATATACAGTACTGTGCAAAAGTTTTAGGCAGGTGTGGAATGCTGTAAACTAAGAATGCTTAGTTGTTAATAGTTTAGTTGCATCAGTTAACAAAATGATAACGAACAAAAGAAAATCTAAATGAAATCATCAATATTTGGTGTTACCACCCTTTGCCTTCAAACCAGCATCACTTCTTATAGATACATTTGCACAGAAACGGGCAACGTTGAGGATCGTAGACGCAGTGGTCGGCCAAGAAAACTTAGTGCAGGAGATGAAAAACACATCAAGCTTATTTCCCTTCAAAATCGGAAGATGTCCAGCAGTGCCATCAGCTCAGAACTGGCAGAAACTAGTGGGACCCAGGTACATCCATCTACTGTCCGGAGAAGTCTAGCCAGAAGTGATCTTCATGGAAGAGTTGCAGCCAAAAAGCCAAACCTCCGACATGGAAACAAGGCCAAGCGACTCAACTATGCACGAAAACATAGGAACTGGGGTGCATAAAAATGGCAGCAGGTGCTCTGGACTGATGAGTCAAAATTTGAAATACTTGGCTGTAGCAGAAGGCAGATTGTTCCCCGAAGGGCTGGAGAGCTGTACAATAATGAGTGTCTGCAGGCAACAGTGAAGAATGGTGGAGGTTCATTGCAAGTTTGGGGCTGCATTTCTGCAAACGGTATCCATCATGCAATACCATCAGGGAGGCGTATGATTGGCCCCAAAGTTATTCTGCAGTAGGACAATGACCGCAAACATACAGGCAATGTCATTAAGAACTATCTTCAGCGTTATGAACGAGCCCTGATCTCAACATCATCGAGTCTGTCTGGGATTACATGTTTGATTCCAGCTCCACTTGTCCACATGTCGAAGTGTCCCTGGGCAAGACACTGAACCCTAAGTTGCCCCCTGACCAAGACAGGACAGTGGATGTGCACTGGATTTGGTCCATAGAAGGCTGACCACTGCTCCAGCTCCCCTCGGAAGAAGGATGGACGAATGGGTTAAAAGCAGAGGATAAATTTCAATGTAGAACACGAATGTATGTGTGTGTTTGAGCATTGTGTGTATATGTGTATCATGACTGACCAATAAACAACCTGAGGGTCCAATTATTATTATTATTATTAGAGACAGGATTTGAGGAAGCCTACATCCACAGAAGATCAGTGGTTAGTTCTCCAAGATGTTTGGAACAACCTACCAGCCGAGTTCTTCAAAAATTGTGTGCAAGTACCTAGAATAATTGATGCTGTTTTGATGTCAAAGGGTGGTCACAGCAAGTATTTATTAGATTTAGATTTCTCTTCTGTTCATTCACTGCATTTTGTTAATTGATGAAACTAAACTATTACCACTTCCATTTTTGAGAGCATTCTTAGTATACAGCATTTTTTCACACCTGGCTAAAACATTTGCACAGTACTGTACATGTCAGATATTAGTACATAACAAAAAAAGGGTCTCTTTTATCAATAAATAAAAATGTTTAAAGATGCTGTTGCATACCACTAAGTCTTAGTGCCAAGTGATGAGAATCAAATTCTGGAGGGGAGAAATCTTGCACACTGTCAATCAAATATATTCATGATGTTTGTGTTACTGAATAATGTGACTTTATGGTCAATGTTGCTGTATCTGGAAGATCTAACAGGTGTACAATCTAGCTTCTGGCAAAAACTATGACAAAGGAACATTTTAAACTAAATCCAAGACAAGGTTATTGATAAGTAAAAGCACAGAAGAACAGTGTCCATTTTTTTTATAATGAGATAATATAATATACTCACACCACCTAATGCTATACAATATATTGAGTACAAAAACAAGATCTGTTTTAGAGTGGGAAAAAGTATTGTCTATGTATTCCGTTGATTTTTTCCACATACAGTCACAGAACAGCAAGGTGAATATAAAGTAGTGTTTACAGACATTCTGCCAGGATACAGCTTTATCCTGGCTGTCTGGACAGGTTCTACCTCCTTAAATACAAATTTCAGACATCACAGAGGGGAGCATGCACCGTCTGCTGCAAAGGAAGACAGATGCAAAAGAATGAAAAAAGAAAGATAATTAACTGCTTTAAATGCATTGGTAACACTTAGAACACTAGTAACTAATAGTAAATAGTGAGTTACTAAGGAATGTGTAAAGAATGAATATGATAATTAATTGTTAATAAGTAGTTCCTGAATAACTCTGAGTCATTACTCTATTTGAGTTGCTACTAAGTACCCCTTCATTACCTCATAATTTTTCTACTGGAGAATTCACAAGTAGTTTTTAAATAGCAAACTAAGATAAAAAAAAAGTATATATATATTCATTCTCGTATTTAGACTAAATATGTTAATATTTACACCCATGTCATATTATGTAGCATTACTGATGCTGACGCCTAGTCAGAGTATGTACCCGTTGAAGTAAGCCTGAAGCTGCTTTCACAAAGTAGACCGAGTGTCACGAAACATCTCAACTTCTAGCAAAATAACTAATTGTCTGAAACTAAATTGGGACTCGTAAAGAAGGAATAATTGGAATTTCTGTATTTATTTGGAAATGTGTTTTAAACATTATACACCTGTCTCTGTAGCAACCCTTAGATATCTTAAAACATGAATTTCTTCGGCTTATTTATTCTGGTGTCTCAGGTGAAATAGCTTCGTTTACCATTTACAGTGCATGCCCTTGGCGCCTGCTTAAGGATTTCTTTGGAAGTAAAAGCAAGTACATTTGAAAAATCTAACAAGCAAAGACGTCTGCAGATTCCTTTATATCCAACCCTGTGTTCATAGAGAGGGCATTTTGGCATCAGTCTATCCTGTTTTTAAATAGGCAGAGAAACTCATAGGTGAATATTGATTTCATTTTTTAGCCCCTCTTTTTTCTGCTGCCAATTACAGAGCACCAGATAATTGCCCGTAGGTTGAAAGGCAGAGTGCATCTATTTTGGAGATACTTTAATATTGTTCGAGAAAAAAAATGAGAGTCCTGGGTACTACTGAATTCACTCAGTACCTATCCATTCTTCTGAGTGCTCCTTTGGAAGATATTACTGTAAAGACACAAGAGGGCACTTCACTTCCAGCCAGAACGCACCATCTGTGGGTGCATCTCAATCCTGAATAGACCAGACACTCTCCCACTTCAATGGCTGGGTGTTCAGAAGCTGAAAACTAGCATCTCAGCATTACGTACCAAAGTCCTCTTCAAAACATATACAAAAAGAAATCAGAGGTAAAACGATAAGAATGCATTAGGACAGTGTCATGTTTTCATTGTTTTGGCTCTCTACACAAGCAAACAGGATTTGGAATGGAACAATGAAATATAGGGTTAAAGTGTGACTCTCAGCTTTAAGGGCGTTTGAAAGTTTTCATATTAGGACTCAGTCCATCTTACACAGTACACAGCCCCTAAGTTGTAGCCAGAAAAGAATCCTCAAGTGAACTCAAAGCAACTGAACATGTATTTCATGTGCTGGAAGTCAAAATGACGACAAAAAGCTGCAGAAATAAGCACGATGGCTGCAGTTAAGCTCGGCAGAGCCAGGGAAGACACCGCGTGCCTGCAGTACAACAATTGTTTTGAGGGAAATGGAATTCCACCTGGACTACCTTTTTTTTATCAACACAGGGAGGAAATGTTTTTCTATGAACGTGTCTGTCTGTCAAAATGTTTTATACTGCATGCATCTGCACTGACAGAATATTTCATTTGATTTCCCAACAATATGCATTCTTGCAATACAATATATGTTTGAAGCAACTAAAGCATGGTTAACACTTATAGTATAATGGTTATGTTTAGGGACTCAAAGCACATAAAGTTAGGAAAAGTAGATACAAGAAAGTACATAGTGCATATCAGCAACAGTCCCTCTCCAATCTTAGATTTAGGAAACAAAAAAAGCTTTTTTCCCCTTAAATCTAGTCTCAAAGTCATGCACAAACACATTTATACTTTGTCATAGTGTCCACACTAGCAGTGGAAGCAGAGATGTTTGTTTGGGTTGTTCATGGTCTCCAATATATGAAGGAAGTATGCGTGACTGTGGAAGTTATTCAGTAGTAATAGTCTGAAATTGTTTATGACACAGGCTTTGGGGGGACAAAAACAAAACATTTACGCAACCCTTCTGTCAGACCTCCACAGCATAGATGTGAAAATGAATCGTGGAGTAGCTAATTAAAAAAAATAAAACAATCACTTGTTAGCTTATGATCAAATGCTTGCTTTCAAATCAAAAGAAAGGTATAATTTAATAAAAATCATCCACCATCGCCACCATAACTAGATCGCTCAGTCTTTAGTGGTCCATCGGTCCTCTGTCGGCATGCCACTCATAATGCGGTCGAAACATGAGGATTTAATGATAATTGAGATTTACGTAAGTAAAAGTGATTACACGGAGCAGAGGCTCGTGGCTTTAGTTTTCACTTTTTCCCAGAGTCTCAGCTTGTTGTTGGAACAGACTAAAACAGCATAGCCCAGGAAAAGACATCTGCTAGCCATCTGTTAAAACCTGGACCAAGTTTTGTTGCCACAAAGTTACATTTGTGTAGGTTAAAACCTTTATTTCAATGGGATTTGCTGACTATAGTTTAAATATATAACCGGTTCTACACAGTCTGCTGGACAGATTTCTTGGCAAAAGCACTGAAAATGTGAAACCCTTTGCAGAGATTACAGTGTTATGCGAGGAGGTGCCAACCATATTTATCTATACCTTCTTCTAGATGCCTGGTCCATCCTGAGTCTTGGTGACACCAAGGTCAAGCTTCCTCCACTCCAGACAGTCCTGCCTCATTGAGCTGTTATGTTATTTAGTTAATTCAGTGCCTTTGTCTGCCTGTTCTGGCAGCATTTTCTTGGATCTGGCTTGAGCAACAAAAATAAATATTGAGTTTCTAAATCAGAAATGACACGTTTGGTGTGCTACCTGTATTTGTGTTCTGTTAAGCAACATCACAGAAATGGTGCTATAATGCTCGTACTATTCATTTAATATGGATGCAAACACCTTTGAAAGCCAAGTCTACTATAAAAAAAAGTGTCCTACAGGGCAATCAATGTTCCCATGGTATTTTCAAATTCATGACACTTATTGCATTTTCCTCTGTAGCAGACCCAGCTAATCTGTTACTAACACAAACCAGGAATGATTTGCAGATTGCATGAACCCCTTCTGTTTTTACCCCTAATGTGCGTATATTCTTTCAGACCTGTTCAGTTTGACTACTTTCATAAAAGTGCCATTTATCAAGCCTCAGCGGCATCAGTGCTAGCTGCAGATGACAACGGCTGTCAGGATCTGACACTGCCGTCGCAGCAAGTGGGCCAAGTGGGAGCGGCTTTAGATAACATAAAGCGGGGTTGTTTGACGTGAAGAGAGCGACCGGTAGTTAGACATTCAATCAGGAGGGGACAGAAGGGCTTGCCAATCTCTCAAAGGGTCACAAAGCAGCCTCCATCTGTCACTCTGAAGCTCCTAGCTCTCCAATGCTCTTCCACATACAGACAGAGAGTCACTGGAAACCACTAAAGGGAGCGGTATCACGCAGAGCCAACATAGCAGGAGGAGAGCGACTGCTAATGAGGAGAGTTAGGCTCTTTACAGGCTAGGCACAGTCAATGATAGACCTTAAAAGACAGTCAAGGAGCCAAAAGGGGATGAGAAAAGCCAACATTATCATTTTGATATCAAGCCAAAGAAGAAAAGGGCTTCTTTAACTAACTTATTGTATTAATCAAAACCTAAACACTTGAATCAACAACCTACGAAATGCAAAGGGAGGTGCACTGGTGAACAGAGAATATGAGCAATTAAAGATAATGGACGGCATTTATATGGTATGTATATACTAAGGATAACAGAACCTCACAGCCATATGTTTACACTTACCGCTATCTATTATTTTGGAGAACTAAATTGAACCCTCTTTCTTGCTTGCATCTCTTCTGGGGTTTGATACATTTCTCAGCATATGGTGTATATAGACATTGCCCTCATCTAGGCAGCTTATTCGTAGAGGGAAAGGCCTGCCGTCCCCAAGAAAGCACAGTGTACATAATTTACCACGCTCAACTCGGCAAACTTATGAAATAATGATGTGGCGTCTGTTTACGCAAAGGGTCCGTTATATTATTCTGGCACAACTAAGAGAGAAGAAAGCAATCAGCTCATGTAAGTGGTACATTTATACAATTTTGTTTACTTGTGTGCTGTCATTCAAATGGGGCTATTTAAGATAAGGGGGCTTTCAGAAAATTCCCTTGAGCTGGAGCTGCTGAACATGAGGACGTGGAGCAGAAGCCCCAGACTGCACTGTTTACACAGAACACACTGAGAATCCGGATGTGTTTAGAAGTTACTTGATGTGCATATTTGAACTCTGATATTTGCCTACAACAATATTTTCTGCCTATTCAAACACATCTGCAATTTGTATTGCTAAATTTGAATTGTGTTTCTATACACGCACACTTTTCCTCTCCCAGTTTTCTTTTTACTTTTGGTCCCTTTAATTATTGGATCAGCTAAATCAGCCTTTAAATCCAAATCAGTGGAGTGTCACTCTTATGGCTGTATCAGTTGCCACAGTTTTAATTATGAACGTCTCAGTGTAGCATATCCCAGATGTGCACGCGACAGAATACAACAGGCAGCACAAAGGGCCAAAGAATGACAGGCGGTGAGACTGCCAGTGCTGCCACGATGGCACGTGGGGCGCAATCTTGTTGTGAAAACGCTGATATGCCTTGAGACACCACATTAGGAGGCCATCCTCGCTTGTCATCAGAGCTTTAATTGCCACGACCAGGTGCAAACAGCATGTAATCTTGTTTGTCAGCCGCGCAGTTTTATTTTCTAATTTCATCCTTTTGACAAGCAATTTGGGAATAGAGAGGGATTTGGGGGAGCAGGCGGCCGTGAGCTGGTGGGGTGGAGTCGGATTTGGCGAACCTGTGAGAGGAGAAAATAGGGGTGTCGAAAGTGTGTGTGTGTGTGTGTGTGTGTGTGTGCTGGTGGCTGTGTAAGTGCATGCGCGCAGTCCCCTCATCACTCCTGTTCAACCTTGTAATCTATGTGTCTCCCCAGTCCCTTTGTCCTGAGGAATGCCTGGCTCAGTGAGTGCAGAAAATTACCCTCCTGCTCTTTTCCTCAGCCTCATGAATATCACACACACACAGACACACACACACACACACACACACACACACACACACACACACACAGTACCCTAAGCTCATCTATTTAAAATTCTAAGGGATGTGAAACGGTATGATCCGTTTCCTGTTTTTTTTCCCGGCCACCCACTGTATGCTTTGTTCCCAAACCACCGATAACAATACACAAGGAGTTAAGACAAAAAATAAGCGATTGCATCAGGAGCATTGGCACTACACTACCTTTTCTTTTCATTGACAACCGGGCCTATCGAGCGCCTTACACTTCCGTCTGCACTGTAGCTGACCCCAGTTGCTAAAGCGAGCAGTCATGATTGCACATGTAGATGTTCAGTGCTTGCCTGTGTGTTCTTGATGTGTGTGAAACCGAAACTTGTTTGTGTTTGCATGTCTTGTAGTTATGTCAGAGCAGCTGTGACTAACAAGGCCAAAATGCGTGTAAGTGAGCCATCGAGGGTATCTATGTGTGTGTGAGCACAGGCTGCCCTCAATCCGACCTCCCCATTACATTTTTTATTTTTTTGTTACAGGCTTGTTTGCTCAGCCTTTCAGGTACATGTTCCTCTAGTGCTGTTTCATGCCGTGTCCTATGGGAGCTCTCTGACCCACCAGCAATCTCTATTCATGTCTTTGTCAAATTGTTAAGCATAGGCGCCCTTTTGTGAGGCTGAGGACCCCGGGATGAGTTTTGCTATGACAGTGTATGCTGAGTGAGGAGGGAGGTATGTTGTGCTGCGTGGAATGCTTAGGCCATTGCGTTGCCTCTGTCTTGATATTTAAATGCGGGGCACAGCCTTGGACCGAGCATGTCAGGTAGGTAGAGGTCAGGTGCAATAAAAGGCTTCTTTCAGAGACTATGCTGATGCAGTTTTACTCCATAAAAGATGAGGACTGGGTCCACGCGAGTGTGAGCGAGGGCATGGGAAGGATTAGAGAGAAAAGAGCAGCGCGACACCTGCCACCGAGGTGTTCCTCTCCCACACGTCCTCACTGACAAGACTGAACAGCTTTCTCTTGTGGATCCCCATCTGCACCAGTGGAGAACGGAAATTAATTTCTCAATTTCTCCGTTTGAGAAAAAAAAAAAGAAAGTGAATGAGACTGAAATAATGAGCTGGGATTTAAATATATAATTCTGACAATGAATGCAAAAGTTCCCGCACACCCACTCTGGATCCACAGAGGTGGCACATGAATGCCCGCCGAAGGAAAGTGTGTGTGTGTGTGTGTCTGTTTGTGTGTCAAAATGAGAGGAGGAATGAAAATAGAAAGCGGCAGAGAGAGTAGGAAAAATTGTTCCATATTCATTTGAAACTCTGAAAATGGATGTATAATGAGTTTTTTAATTAAGTCCCCCACTTTATCGTGTTTTACATAGGACAAGCCACCATTAATACCCTGGTAATTCATTGTTTTGGAAAGTTTTCACAGTGTCTGGTGATAAAGTTTTAATCAAGCAACGTGGTGTTCTTGCCAAGCCATGTCACCTAGATATTTAATTATTTAGTTATTTTATTATATAGAGTTTGGTGCTGGTTAATGCATTTTGGCAGTCAAGTAGCTGTGAGGGGAGAGATGACTCTTGTAGGACTTGTAGCAGCCAAGGCAGACATCATGCTAGACTCCTGGTGCACGGGAAGCAGGAGAATGGTGGCATGTCTCACCTAAGGGTAACATGCTACTTTCGCCTGACTGAATACCCGCTTAGAGGGTGAGCGGAAGAGTGATCAGGCAACAGTAGACAATGAGCGAAGGAGGCAGAGTTGTTGACAAAATGTGTTGTTTTTATTCCCTCCCTTTCTTGACAAAACCTCAGGTGCATTTCACAGCGAAGAGCCAAATTCAAAGTCAGTTTATATTAAAAGGTACGGTGCAGCATTATTTAGACCTGTCACTCCATCTTTGCCTGAGGTTCGGGTTACTCGCTGTGTTTTCTGAAAGAAAAAGGTCTGGGTTTTTTCTTTCTACAGCTAGATAAAGCAAATGATTGAAGTTTAGGAAAATTTGGCTTTAAGAAGATTGCTTTTCCCCCCTAAACGTATGCTCTTACAATTACACAGCTGGCACGTCACCAGTCCACCTACAGTACTCCTTTGTGCTTCCAACAATTTGCGATGATTATGCCACAGCCAATTTCACTGCTCCTTTCCTGCTGATCTTTGCCTTGCTCAGGTCTGAGGTGCCTGCTTACTGAGACTGGAAGGTCATGCATGTCTTTGCATGCAGTTTGAGGGTGGTGAGCTTTGATGTCAAGCATCATCTCCACTCAAGTGGGGCTGAGAGGGGCATTTTAATGCTAGCTGGTTGCTAACTCTAATATAACTCCAAATCAAATGAAGAAATGTGCAATCATGTCTCTTAAAATTACATTCATATATATCTAGGGATGGGGTTTCATAGGATTGCAGCAAATATGAATACAGTTCCTTGATAGAGATAGAACATTTTTATTAAGTCCAAAAATGCATACAACACCTCACATAACGTCACAGGATAAGTGAAAAACTAAATTTTGACAAAAGTGTCAGATAGAACCTTATGATTCCAAGGTGACGAAATGTTCTTCTTAGTTTAACACTGGCGAGGGTCTTGTCTCTCCCCATGTTTTTCATGAGTACCCTCATTGGAAATTACATTGCCAGTGAACAATTCAGTCAGAAACAACGTGTCCTTCAAAGTATATTTGAGAAAGACAGTGAAGCTCAAACAAACTCAACTGCAGGAACAAGAAGAAAAACATGTTTTTGAGTGGAGGGGAACTTTAAAAATAAATGTATTTCACTGTAGTTGACATTTGCTGGCTCTGGCCTTGGAGACAAAATATTGATGAGCTTCTATTTATGTTTATTGCTACTGGCAAGGGTCATGTGCAATGTTGCTTTGATTATTGTACTTCCCGGCTTTCATCGAAATTCAATTCAAGCCCAAGTTTTCAAGGGAAGTCGACAGGTGATTTTGATTGCAATCTCTTGTCTGCGCTTGAGATCTTTTGCAATAGTATCAATACTGCAGAAAATGAATCCCAGTTTGGATTACAAAACTGTAAGACATGTGGCAATCCCCCAGAAAACACAAAAAACTAGTTCCTTTTTCACACGATGATTTATATATCTACCTCTCTGGTGTCCTACATAAAATATCAATCACACACTGGACAACTTTGCCTTTCACCTCAGAAGCAGTTTAGTAATTACAGTATATGCACTTTGGTCAACAGAAAATAACTTTTCCTGGACTCTGCAGATTTGACCTAAGGGCAGTGTGCATCCTCTTGCAAAGCTTTCTTTAGTCAGAAAATCTTATGACTCCTATACCCAGACATACACACATGGTCATGCACACACACACACACACACACACACACACACACACACACACACACACACACACACACACACATATATACAAAAAGAGGCACAAATCCCTCTGGCCTCCCAGCTTGCCTTCTTCCCCTGCTGCGCTTGATCAGGCATCCTTTCTTCATCTGCAGAACACAGAGAAATGGCTGTGGTCCCATGTAGCCTTGTTTTCATCCTGCCTTTTCCATTTTAAGCCCCAGAACACCAGTGAAAATGCAGCTTCATTTTGACAAACTCTTTTAGGTGTCCATCTACTTACTTGTTAGCCTGCCTGGCCAGCCGCCTGCGGGTCTAGCAGCAATCCCATCAGTGACTTTCTGTCTCTTGTCAGATTCAAGGCTTCACCCAGGAAAGTCGTATTGATGGGGGAACAACTGGCCCCTTTTGTTTTGATGATGGAGAGACAAACTGCTGGACGATTGCTAATAAGAAGAGAAGGGACTGAAACTGGTGTTTTTAAGGGTTGTTCGAGTAAGAGGGAAGGTGTACGGGATAAAATGTAGACAACCAAAAAGGCGGGGATGGATGGATTGATAAGAGGAATGAATGGATATGTGGACGTGCAGCCTGCTTAGCCTTTGTAGTAGGGCAGTTTTCTAAAACCCAGCGCCCCATGCATCAGGCTTAACGCCATGTTAAGACGTTCTGAATTTTTACAATAATTGGACTTGGAGTTGTTTCTTCTGAAGAACCAGTTTGAGCACACAGTCAGTGAGCACTGGTTGGACAAGGTGGAAGCTGAAAATGGTTGTGTGCATGTTTGCCGTTTGTTCAATATATCTGAGGATGAAACAAAACCAAACTATAAGAGAATACATTTGGAAGCTGCTTTCATGTACTTGGTGAGATCAGTGGGAGGTGTCCTGGCAAGTCTATGAAGCTGTGACGGACAGAAGGTGCGGTCATCCACATTATTGCAGTTCTTTCATCAATGCCATTAATACATTTGGTGTTTCATATCAGTGACATTTTTGCAGTCAAATCAGTATTTTAGCAAAGTTATCACTTTATTCCACTTATTCATTTTACTCAGTGAATGAATTTTAAAGTTAAGGCAGTGATGTGGAAGTCTCCTTTTGCAATGTCATGCTATCTTACATAAGGAGGATCTGAAGGAGTCGGATTTGTATTGTTACTGGCAGATATCGTTTAGGTATTGTATTGGGAGACAAAAAATGTTCTGTTTAAAAACATTTAACAATTTCCATCAAAAATTCCACACTTTCAGAATTCAGAAATCAAGCACAATACGACAATACATTATGGTTAATGTTTGTTTTAGCCTGAGTAGCAGAACAAGTTAGAGCGACACAAACACTTTTTTATTATTACCATTCGACTACGGTTAGATGGTCAAAATCATTAGTGCAGTTAACAGTAAACACTTAACTGATTCATTTTATGCTCAAACACAACACACGGCCGTTTATAAAGACAAATCAGCTGTTCCCGTCACTTTACGTGCACTTTTAGCTACTCGAAGTTCTCCTTAATTACTTGGCCTCGAAGCAGCATTGATGGTTCTGATTTTTGTGAGCTCGCTGACCAGAGGCCAACAACAAAGTAAACTTTGCACTCAGCTGATTCACACTTTCCATGCCCTTCCTGTTTGTTTCCTACCTGCACAGCCCACTGTAGTCCCAAGGCTAAGAGATTATCGTGTTGATCTCAAAGTGTGAATCAATTAAGCTCTCACCACATTTGCAATCAATAAACAGCAAAGCCACTGACAGGCTTTCGCCTCAATCCTTCTCCCATTGTCAAAATGTCCTCTAAAGCACCTAAGCCCAAACTCCTGTAGAGATAGCCAAACAAAATGACTATTCCAAGCATGTCTGTTTCGACGGATCAAGCAAGGGGACTTGGGGGAACCAGGGGTAACAATAGAAAAGGGGTTTTTAAGAATCAGAGATGGATTTGTGTCATGATTGTCAGTGATCTATTCTCTTGCCCTCTCAGTCAGACAGTGAAGCCCAATTTGTATTCCTGTTTCTTTTTTGTAACTGTCAGGGAGACAGACGTGTGTCTATGTCTGCTGCTGGTGCAGTCAATGAGCCATTGATTTGGAGAACCGTGCTGATGTCTGAGATGCCTACGTGATGGATGGGACCCATCTTAAACAGACATAATAACAAAACAAGTAAAAGTATGAGGCATAGTCCTTTTGAAACTTTAGAAATTCCCTGCTAAGTTTCATGCTAAGTGCTTCTATGTCCATGTTTTTCTTTGATGGTCCTTTGTTTTTTATCTGTCTTTATCTAAGACACTGAAATTATTGCAGAACCCTTTCCCTTTTCAAATAAATTGCTGACATCAAACATATTTCACATCAAAGATGGCCATCTGAGCACACAACACACAAAGAGTGACATAATGTGTGTGTGTGTGTGTGTGTGTGTGTGTGTGTACTGTATGTCTGTTGGAGTGTTACACAATTACCATGCAATGATCTGCTGCTATGTCCTTTCATATCTGCCTGGCAATGGAAATCTGTCACTTGATAAGCCACCTCTAATTCATGTATTGTCACCATTTTATATGATTTTCCTGCACCAGTGTGTCAAACTAAATAAGATATACATTTTCACCATAAGACTATGATATCATCAAAGGCATAATACCTACTTTTTGTATACATGCTTTTAAATTGCGTGTATTGTTGTGTGTATGCATGCAGCTGTGTGTGCTGATAGCTAGCTTCCTCAGTTTTTGTCTGTACAAGGGTTTATTTTAGTCAGTCTTTTGGAAAACATCTAGAGTATAGGAAGGGGTGGAACACAAAGCAAAATTAAGGCAGTTGATGCGTACCCAGCACAAAAATACGACTCGTTAGTTCAATAGAGGGTGCGAGCGAACCCTCATTATTATGTTCTATTATTGTGCATTCTGTCAGAATAAAAAAATTAGATCCAGCAATGATAGTTGCAAAATGAACAAAAGATCTGCTTTGTGAGGACAGGCTTACTGTATCAGCTGTGTTTGTGTGGTGAGTTGGTCTGATTGGAGCCAAACGTCATAAGAGAAGGTGATGAGGGACAAATACATACACAACATACACAGAGACTTAACTGACAGTGCACAAGTACATTACGGCATAGTCAGA
This sequence comes from Gadopsis marmoratus, assembly GCA_036023855.1. Lineage (NCBI taxonomy): Eukaryota > Metazoa > Chordata > Actinopteri > Centrarchiformes > Percichthyidae > Gadopsis > Gadopsis marmoratus. Next base: position 44,818 of record JAVQJF010084791.1, on the reverse strand, counting down.
CAGTGTAGCAATTAAAAGGAGAAAACCTTAACCAAATGCACACCATTAATATTGTCTCTATTGTCTTTGTGTATTTACTGATTGACAGTTCACCTTCTATTCACGTGGAAGATAAACAACAGCTGTTGCGACTGCAGAGGTTATTGACTTTTCTGGACTAGGACACACTGCCTCAGTGTTAGAGGTATCATTATACCACATGTTGGCTTCATATAGCAAGTAGCAATGTTTGTTGGTATTGTTTTCTCATTATCAAAACTCAATATTAGTAAAATTTGTTTCCATTTAAGAATAAGAGACAGCTATCCATAGCCATGTCATTTGTTGCACCATTTGTAAAAAAGATGCAACTCCTGTCATTCAAGTTATTTAGGACCAACAAGGACAAGCAATTATGCATTGCCATTCATCTTGTATTCTATTTTATTCCCCACTGGGAATAACATAGTTGACAATCCAAACATGCTACTGGCATGACTGTCTGTGTTACGAGTATTGCAATCAAGGCCAAAGACCTATTTGACTATAAGTTATGTAGGTGAATGCAGGCTGTAGCTGGTGGTGAAAGCTGCCATGTGATAGAATGATCCCTAAATGTGCTGTAATGATGTAAAAGGATGAGTTAACACTCCCAATCCCTCCTCATCACCATGCACCTTCCACATTAGTCTAAGTGCCATGCTCAGCCATGTGCAAACCCTCCGGGAGAATATGGGTGGGAGGTGTTGGTGGTGAAGGTGTGGTGCCACATTCCTCCTTGCATCATATGAAACCCCCATTTCACGGCTGACTAACCTGATGGAAAGTAATACGGGGCCGGGGAAATGATGAAGTGACATGGCCAATAACTTTCATTATGTGTCTGTAACCTTGTCCCATCCACTAATTAATTTTCCCCTGGCAGTTATATGCAACTATGTGTTGGGCCACATAGGAATATCCCAGGTAATCTCATCTCACTTCAGCATGGTACTGCCAGGAAGGAGCAGACTAACAAATATTGCTGAAACTCCAGCCTTCCGTGAGGTTTAGTGGTGGAGACCAATATATCTGTTTGCTTTTGCAGAGTCAGATTTGTCTATCCCTTCCTCAGCTCCTTTTTATAGATCTTAGCCTCTTGCCAGGTACAAACCTTTCTTTCTCTCGCTCACATAGCTTTGATGTGAGAGACATTTTCTTTTTGAAGTTCTGCATTTCTTAGTGTTACCATATTGTGTAGGATCAGTGTATAAAATATTAGGTGTGCCTTCCAACTATTGATCTGAATTCATTTTTGGTAGGTCAATATCTCAATAGTTTTGAGGCATCCTCTTGTTCGTGACTAAAACTGTGTAATGTGGGGAAATAACCATGAAGGATCATGGAAAAAGCTAAAGTTCTTAATGTTTTGTGCATACAGTGAACACCAGAGTGTAAGACTAATCAATTAGCTTCTTTTTTTAATGATGCTGTGGGTTTATGCAAACCAGTTACAATGAAAAGAATCAGCAGAATGAATAATAGATCACAAGACCAAATCTGAACAACGGGCTAACAGAGCAGAAAGCTCCCTATCAGGTCTTTCTTCATATTACCGCTGGTATCAAACAGTGGGCTGCTAAGTGCTCTGCTGTTCAGTGTTTAAACTGGAATTTCTGGAGACCGTTATAGCTTTACTGCATTTCCTGTGTCATTATAGCTGTTTTTTCTTCAAAACGCAATTAAACCTGGGACTGTAAATCTTGCCTTGTGCCTGGCAAACTCCTTCAACAACAACAACACAGACAGTCCCATAAGAAGCCCATGGCACAGGGAGGAGGGCAGGATTTCAGCACCACCTAGTGGCAGCCTCTGACGCAAGCCATTGTTTGTGTAATAGGTTCAATCTGCATGCCATAAAGATTTCTTCACATTGATGCAAAACAAGGGAGCCTGGTCCAAGCACATATCCCCGCTGTCAGCTTAGAATTTGCACACAGACGTAATACTGCCTTTACTGTTAAGATTGCCATCAGGAGCAGAAAGGAGACTCTGACAGTGCTGAAGAGGAAGGAATATCTACTTTGCCATTACCATTTGATACTTTCAGAGGCATTAGGGAAACAGCACAATGGCTCATAAGCCAAATGGTGTGGTATGAAACTGTCATTAGAGAAATGATAGCAAGAAAAGCCAATGGGCAATGGCAACGATAACGGAAGACAGCATCATATCATGGTTGCTTGATGTGCGTTGTTTGTCTCCGGGGTATATCATCAAACCAGCAATGCTGCATCCCAATCATGTACTATTTTTCTTTCAATTATATTTTATACATTCTTAATGATCATTTTCTTGTTGAACGCAAACAAAGCTAATCCAGTGCCATTACTAATGATTCAGGCCTTTTACAGTACAGGTCCATCCTAATCAGATCAGTCCTAATGAACACGCAAACACCCACAAACACGGCTTGCTTTTATTCGTGGTTTGCATTTGTTTGCAATGAATAAAACCATGGAATGACATTGTGGGAAACAGCTCCTCGTCTGTCCCACTTCTTCTCCCATGTCTTATTTTCCCATGAATAGATGCAAAGGGCAAAGGAAACCCCATGCAAACACCACCTATCCCTGGACAGTGCCTGCGACCAAAGACACTGGCAGAAAAAAAGAGACTCCTTAACTATGGTGTTTCATTCTGGCATTGGGGCTCAGCATACCACAGAGACTGGGGAACACACTGATGATGAAAAAGAATGTCCTAGATTTTCAGAGAAAGAAGGGGGCTGGGCATGGGGAAAAGAGATATGTTTTGACAGTGGCAGCCTGTTCCAGACAGTGTCCTGCACCACATTTGGGGTCTATGCTCTTTCTTCCCTTTGCCAAATTCAGATTCAGTGACGAATCATGGCTGGGGTCATATTCTTTGAAATTTCAAAAATTAGCCAAGAGTTGCAGTCGCCCCATTTGCTAAACAAACCTGATATACTGAAGACTGGCCAGTGATCACGAGATGAAGATTTGCTCTTTATATTTATGAGCTATTGTAAATTATACCTACCCACCAAAAACACCCACCATCCCTCTTTTCTTCACATCCTCACTCATCTCCTCCTTCCATCTGCCTGAACTTATCCTTAACATTGACACCAACCCTACACACACACCTTCATGTAAACACACATACAGGCAAGCACACATACTGCCCCTCACAAGTCGTCTATACCAACATCTCCTCTGCCTCTTTGTCTTTTGTCTCTTTTGTCTCTCTGTAATAATAACACTTTCAAAGGCTGATGGTACCACTCTGGGTATTCATAATAATTCATAATGCAACAAACTGTGCTGCTCTGTGTCTTCCGACACCTTTACATCAGGACCAGCATTAACCTTTTCAGCAATTTGAGCTACAGAAGCTCTTCTGTTGCATCAATCTACACGGGCCAGCCTTCTTCATCCATGACCCTGTCGCCGGTTGCCCGGTTTTCCTTCCTTGGACCACCTTTGGTAGGTACTGACCAATGCAGACCGGGAACACCCCATAAGAGCTGCAGTTTTGGAGACGCTCTGACCCAGTCAACATAGGGAGACATAGGGAAGGAGGGAGAAAAAATGGCCAGATAAGTTGCGGTGGGTGGGTCTTGGCTAGGCAAATAAAGGACCCACATCATGGACCCCAACTGTCAATCAAATCAGTATACAGAGACAAGGACTCAAGGCTGGGCTGAACATACGCACTTAGAGAGGATGGTGTATTTTACTTTGTAACAACCTCATCATTAGCAATCAATAATGATTGTCTCTTTAATATTGTTTTATTATTATATGTTTCTCTCCTCATTTTTCTGAGTTTAATTCCCTTTCTTCTCACTGATCTTCTATGATCCTTTTTCTCGCTCTTCCTCTGTCTCTTCATGTTTATTTGTCCCAGAGGAGGTGGTGGAAATGTGACCATGCCTCAGGCCGCTAAGAAGGTCAAAGACAACAGCAGCCAGGATCCTGAATAATTATACGTTTGATGTGCTCACCTTTTCTATTCAGGTGTTAGAAATGAGCCATTTCCATCACCTCAAATTAATGGCCAAGTCCTTTTCGGAGTGTGAGCTACATTATAAAGCCCCGCCTTTTGCCTTTAGTTTTACTGTTAGTATTATCAGTGCATGGCATGCGGAATTTCACTAAATGTTGACTTGAGAGAGATTGAAGACAAATATACACAAAATGCATACAAACAATAACGACAGCAGATAGAAAAGGCAATTAACAGTTACTATCTATCAATATATGAGTATTATAGCAAGATTAGATATAATGACAAAATGAAAGTGAAGGTTTGTTTCTCTCATTGGTTATATATTTGAGGTTATCGAGATGTTCGTGTTAGTTGAAATAACATTTTTGAGATTTTATTTTTACTTTTAGATAATGCTGTGTTCAATCATTTCACTGCTCTGCACTCTTTATTTTGCCTTACCATATCTATGTTAGGTAATTCCAAGACTCACCAATGTTTATGCCAGTTTTTCACCCGATGAAAGACAGTATTATATAAACAGAATTCCCATGCCAACATGCCTAGAATTCAAAGTGAGTAGAGTCAATACTACTGCCTTGGCCACATTCTCTATGGTGAAGAGGGGCAACCCCCTGCAGGGAGGGTTTTGAAGGATGCATTACATATCTGCCCTAAAGACAATACTCTTCTTCCACCGTCTAGTTTCTCAGCTGCTCCTGTCATGGCCAAGGACACTGCATCTGCATCTTGCATTCACAACTTTTTGCACAAAGTGTAAATTGAAACTCCTGTCAAACCTTTATGTCAGAAACACCATTTTGCCTTTTACTGTTGGAGCTGCAGCTGTACTGTATTGCTTGCTGTACTCCAAATGACTGCCCAAATTTGGACCACACATGCATGTGTTGGTAAAAAGGACCAGTTGTGAGAAAATTAAGTTTCATCTTGTGGATAGTCCTGCACTTGCCTGGGTCGTTCTCCAATAGTTTTGAAATTGGTCCTGTAGATTGCCTCCGCTGGCATCTGTAAACAGGCTGCAACATAACCCTTTAGGGCAATTGCGCCCGTGAAAAGCACACCCACTAAAAGTGCTTGTTTTGCCTCTGACAGGCTCAGGTTGTTATTAGAAGTGTCTGACAACATTATGGAAGGATCCCTGCAGAGACAACACAACCAAACACACAAACAGTGGATTTTTGCAAATACTCAAAACCACAATGGAAGTGTTTCCAGAGGACATTTAAAAGTGATGCTTGGACACACTTGTTGTTGCCATGGTTTGTAACTCAAAAAGTTATACAAATAGGATTTGTATATTCATTCGAACCTGAAAATGGTAAAACTTGTAGACTTCTAACAAGGAAAATGCTCCGCGTCTACCCTGTCCATAGTGTTTTTGAACTTGTTTAATAACAAGATAAACAAATGTACAATGCATTACTTTGATTTTCCATTTTTTGGTGTGAATTTAATAAACGGAATCCATGTGCTTTTCTCGTCTTTGTCTTCAAATCAAATTGCAATTGGAATATTCCGCAGTTACTGTTATATCTATATTGGCTGCCTCTACTGTAGCTCTACAAAAACATTGTCACTGGCAATGCTTGCTATAGCCTAGTCACAAACCATGGCAACAACAAGCGTGTCCGAGCCATGTTCAGCACTTTTAAATGTCCTCTAGAAATATTTCCATCATTTTGTCTATTTGTTGTCTAAATGCTGTGCTGATGCTGATTGTGTTTTGTCTATTTTCATGTGTTTTTTACCTTTTCGGACCCTGTCCGACAAGTTTTTCTGTGTCTCATTTTGAGTTTGCTCTGTGGGGGAGTAGGATGCATTCTTGCTGTTCTTTTTCCTGTTTACTGTATGAGGATTATGAAACAAGACATCCTCTGAAAACCACCTTTTCTGTTTCCAATAGCACATATGGTGATATTTCTGGGGAGTCATCTCATACAATAAAGCATGTCCTCTCTCTGGAAAAGGAATTGTTAGACTCTTTGTCTGTTAAAAGCGAGGAGGTAGGATTGTGTCAGTTTCACGTATTAAAGTGAAGCTTATTGGTCTGTGATCTGAAATGATAATTTGATGGCTATGGAGATCAGGGTTATTAATTACGGCTACAGTTTCTGATTAAGACACAAGTTTGAGCTTTTATAGAAAATGATTAATATGTAGATTCTCTGTTTTGCGAGTTCGCCAACAATGAGAGAGGACCCGATCTTCCATTTGCTGATGCCACGATCTGTAAATGTTTCCAGGATTTGATGGTTCTGATTTTCAATTAAGAATTACGTCTAAAACTCATCCCACTATGAATTGGTGTGAAAAAATGCAATAAACATTGCTATCCAGCAGGAATAAGCGATTAAGGCATTAAAGTGCTCCCGTTGCACGTGGCTGGAAATCAACATTTTCATCTGACTGCAGACTCAAACTGAACGAAAGATTTTAACATCCATGGTGACCTTTGTTGTGAGCAGGTGTCGTAAGGTATTTTGGTCTACATTAGTATGCTGGGCTATGCATGTGTGTTGGGTGTCGTGTCGGGAGCTCTGTGTGGTGCAGACCAGCACGTTCGCTTCAACTACTGCACTAATTGAATCCATTCAGTAGTGCACTCTTGGGGCATCTGATGAGCAAGAGCAGGGAGTTTGAAAGGTTGAAAATTTAAAGAGCGAGTAGCAGGGATTGGAAGGTGAGAGGGACAGGAGGGTATTTGACAAACACCCCTAAAAAACACACATTAATATACATATGTTCGCCTTTGATTACGTTACCCCATGCCTGCCCTCGCCACTGCTCAGACCCTGAGGCAGTACCTGGGGCTAAAGACTTTACAGGGCTCTGACTCTGAAGCAGCAACAGTGGGCGGGGGTGTGGAATTGAAGATTAGGAAGGTGTGCTGTGTGCTGTGTGTGCGTGTGTGTGTGTGTGCGTGTGTGTGTGTGTTTGTGTGTATGTGTGTGGGAGAGAAAGCAAAAGAAGGGAAGACAAACACATGCTGTCATCAGCCTCTCTTAGGGTGCTCCAGGGATATCACAGATGCCATTAGACTGGGCCACATTCAGCAGAGCAGACGATATGCGGAGAGACTGCAGAGCATCAACAGACAGCGGCGCAGACCTGAGTCAACCAGATTTGGCAGGTTTAGGATTTGTTACACGTTCCCTGGTGTTCAAAATATGTGGGGCTTCACTGTCTCACTAAAGTCTTTATAATGTCAGGTAAGCTTTCTATTGCTGAAAGATACATATAGCCTATTGGCTTTGCTTTTTACAGGGGGTAGACAAAATCATGTAAACGCATCATGGAAAAGAGCTTTTCATGTAACTGCAATCACAAATACAGCTAAAGGTCGTTCATATTACGTTAAAAGCCAATTAGTAGTCCGCTACAAAAGGAGTCTGACAAGTAGCCCATTAATGTGACTTTTTTAAGGAAACAGTAGACGGCTAATGGAGATACAAAGAAGACATATCAAATGTGCTCAAATTACAGGTGCATTTGCCACACAAGAAAAAAAAAAGAACATGATTATTAAAAGCTCCACTGAGTGCAAAGTCTTTCATATTAGGGAAAGTCTTGAGAAACATTCAAACTGGCAAAAAGAAGAAGAGTGCTGAAGATGAGCAGTGAAACTAACTAACAGAAATAAGATTAATAAATAAAATTGCTAATTTATATTGCCTATACCTTTGTAGTAGTAGTTTTCAGTGATAACAGTAAATTTTTCATTAAGTACTTGTGGTTTTTATCTACCTTTGTATTTGGCAAGTTCTGTACTTAATAAATATAATATATATAAAATATAAACTAATCCTGTTTGGCACACAGGGCATATGTAAATAATAATTTTCCGGTGTTGGTCTGTTGTAACGAGTTGGCTATTTACTGTATCCATATCAGCAGGCCATATTACAACAGTAAACTGGGAGAATGAGAGTATACAGAAATGTATGTCAGTATTAACATTTGCATAGAGCACAAATATAATTCAAGCTTTACTGTTGACTTACAAGGAGGAGAGAGCGGGAAGCCTACACAACATGCAAAGCAGGCAGGACGCGTGCGATGAAAGCAGCCACACAAAGGAAATGTCACATAAAGTGTTCCTAAAATAAAAAGAACTGAACTAATTATGCTCTGTTGTTGTTTATGAGACCATAGCGCCTCCATCTTTTATTCATCAAGACGCTAGGCGGCTGGAGGTTCTCTCTCATGCTCACTCTCTCAAATCTCATTTCAAACAGAACCCATTGAGCCGTGGAACTGCATTCCGAATCACAATGAACTTGTTTCTCCGCGGTAAAGGAAAAGCACGGAGGAGGGGGGGTGGTGGTGGCAAGAGTGAAGCTTTAGCATGGCAAACAGAGAGAGAGAGAGCGGGAGAGAGAGGTTTTCTAAATGTTACCTGACAATCACCGCCGCACAGCAGGCAAAGACGTGGATTCACAGAACAGGAAATAGATGACTTGTTTTGGTATCGAGGGCAGGCCACTGCTTCAGAGTCAGTCAGTCTTAACCCTGCGTGCACTGGTGCACTCGTTTCTGACACCCACCTAAACAGACACACACAGCGACGACGCAGACAGGACAGATGACACACACAACCTTAAAACAAGTCCTTGATTTGGAAAGAAACTTTCGGAGGGACTGTGAATTAATCGAGTTAGTCATCCCTACTACAGACATTTTGCCTCAGGAGGGCCTCTTAATGTGAGATTCACATTATTTAATGGGGGATTTCACGCTCATCTCCTGAACTGACCAAAGTGTATAGTCTGGCTATGCCTCATTAGGCAAACTGCAGGATTTTCTCCCTGTGGATATGGTGTACCTGCTTCTCTTCTATTGGGATTCACAAACGTGTCACATTTCTCATTCTACAGCCACAAGTCCCCTTTGAGAATAAATACTGTCACCAGAGGATTTGAAGTCTGTGTGTTAACAAGACCTATCACAGTTTGACAGCATTTAGTAAGGGTACACAACAGAATTTATATTGTAACAAGTGTGTAATGAAAAGAGATGTCCAAAAACCACACAAAACACTCCCATTCCTTGACTTGGCTTTTGGCTCACTAAGCTAGATAAGATGACCAAACATTTTGTCTGCAGAAAGTTTCCTCCATCTTTAATATCACTAATGAATGACAGCAACGTTCGATATATCTTATCTGAGCTGATATGAAATGGTAATGTAAGTAACAAGTCCCACACTGGGTTTGTAGGTGAAATGGCAAAGAGCAAGTTATTTTTGAGATGCCCAGAAAAAAAAAAAAAGGGAAAAAAAAACAGTCTGGAACTCACAGAGAACTTCAGAGTTGATCCATCTCTGAGCCGCCATCTGGCCTCAGCTTCTGTTAAAAGAGGGTTTTGCTCTGAGCTAGCCAACACGTGGCTAGAGACAGACAGCCAGAGAGGAGGGGGGGTGGGGGGGGGGGCGCGAGAGGGGAAAGCAGAAGGTAGGAGAGAGAAACTTAAAAGGTGAGAGTGGGAACAAGAAGGAGTAGAGGAGAGAGATGCGGAAACTTAGCAAGGGAGACAGCGGGGTGTAAAAGGAGGAGACAAGTGAAATTAAGTGAGAGAAATACGGGCAGGTACAGAGAGAATGAAGGTAAAAAAAAAGCAAAGGTAAAAGACTGAGCAAGAGAGACAGGAGCAGGAGAGAGTGCAGTGCACTCTAGGGGGGGAACATGTACTTAGAATAAGGAGTAAAGCGGAGAAGTGGAGCTTTGGAGTACATGTGCCCCAGGGAGGATAGTGTGAAGTACCTTTTGTCTTCCCACCATCAGGAGCTCCTTTTGAATAAACCTAGCCAAGCATTTCCTTTTTGTAAATCTCACTTTGAAGAAGGGCAAAGCTAAAGCTTCTCCCACAGTGGCGATCGGGTATAGTTGTACCTCGGCCCACGCAAATCCCTTCCTCAATAGCTGTGGGTGTGTAACAGTTTCATTTCCATTTTAGAGCACACGGAGATTGCTCACCGCCTAGACACTCAACAGAAACCTCACCTTGGTTGTGAGCCTGCATATGTTGTCCACAGTGATTGGCAAGGCTGTGTGACCAATTTGATTTAAAGCGTTTAGCCTGCTTTCTTTATCCCTGAGACTTGTCAAAAATGACACGTGGCGTTGTGGCAAGACAGGCATGCTTCTGCCGCTGCTGCTGCTGCTACTTTTGCTTCTGCACTGCCACCGAATCCCACTGGGAAATAACAAGCTCCAATGCTGAATTCATCATCAGTGATCATCATGATTGCTCTGTAATTGTTGTTTTTATACATCCAGGTGTGCTCCGCCAGAGGCCCCAGATGTAAATGTAGACGAAACAGAAGTGCTGCTCCTGTTGCAACCAGACGGAGAAGTTTGTGTGAAGATTGCGTTGGAAGGAGCGGGTGTTGCATGTTACTGGAGGGAGACGGTAATTACGCCCGAGGCAAAGTGGTAATGGATCAGCCCAGAACTGTCATCTGCAACTCTCCGGTGCCCTGCCTCTGATGAGCGAGCCATTTTCTGTCAACGCACAGAAATCAAAGAGGGAAAAATGAACCGTTCATTTGGTATGGGTCAAATGGCATGTGTTGCCATGGCTGTAAATGTAAGTGCGTATAATATTTGTCTTCTAAATGTGGCTTTTGATGTTTCTGTACAGTACAATGGAGCGGAGTTTGAAGAGAAATAAAAGAAATTGGCTATATCACCATCTTTTCTCGCCCCAAAAATGGTTGTATGCCTAACGGCTCAATGCGCACGCACGCATTTTCACACAAATTATAAACTTAATTGGTATAAACTAGAACATTTGCATTCTAAAGCATTAAAAAGACTTTCTTAGCCTTATCTGCTGTACTATTTTCAGGATGCTGGCTGTGCACTCTTCGACTCTTCATTGTGAGCAAAAAATAATTGAGGGAGCAATTGGTGCATAAGGCACATTTTTATTTTATTTTGTGTGATTAAAAAAATAGCTTTTTCATAGGTCTTGCTATTGAAAAGATGCAATCATTGCTTTATACACAGCTCTTTGCCTTGTCTACTCTTACTAATAAGTAATATTTATGAAAAACATCAAACAAAATAAGTGCTAGAATTAAAGTAGGTTAGCACAAATATTTCTCACATTATGTGTGTCTTCTCCATACAGAAAATACAAACAAATAATGCACACATGCTTGTCAGCATACACATGCAAGCCACACACACACACCACACACAATGGACCGATTGCAACAGTTATAAAGAGGCATAAAATCACAAAAATGTGTTGTTTTCTTAGTTGCCCCAGGACTGTTGGTATTGCACTACAAAATTGAGTGTCTGTTTGTGTCTCACAGTTCTCATTAAAAAAGCTCACATAGCCTGTTCTCTCCACTTCACTTAACTCATGAACGAACAGGATAGCCATGGTACAGACCTGAGGCTAATCATCCAACTGTTTTTTTTTGTTGCTGTTGTTTGTTTTTATGATTCTACTCATACGAAATGATATGATAATAATTTATCAACCCAGACAAATAAGGACAATCCAGCTGGTAGCTACAGTGTGTGTGAGAGCTGACTGAACAAGTAACTTTGTTCCTTTAAAACCTGAAAAGAAGTTAACCATGTTTGTGTTTTAGTACCACACTGCTGCACATCAAAAGCAAGACAGCTGCTGCGAAAAGCAGAAATCAGCTGTATGCCATGCTGCTCAGATGTGCTGAGTGCTTGTCAATCTTAAACACTGAATCATACATCCAGTACTTATCATGCACACCCACTGTCATACAGTCCACCAACTGTTGCACACAGATTGTACAAAATACTGGGGATACACATGAAATGCACTGACGAGGTGAACCCAGGTAAAAGCTATTATCCTTCAAAGTGCCCGTATTAAACCTATTGTATTATATACCGTGGCATAGAGAAGGAGATATGAGCAAACAGGAGTTTTGAGACAAAAATGGTTTGTGCAATACAAGCTGTAACTCCACAGTCAGGGGGGAGTCTGTAATTTGGTGCATGTCTTGCAGTCTCAATATATAACCTTTATTTAATCATGTCAATCCCATTGAGATTAAAATGCCATTTTGAAGGGAGACCTGAATACATGTATAATAATACAAGATACTGAAGAATATATATATATAAAGAACATGATGGCAAACAGAACATGAAATAAATGATATAGTATGTATTTGGTGGGGCACTGGACAAAAGGGGGTATTTCAGTATATTAGTATTCATGTTTCTTCTTTGTTCAGTTGCCTTCCACTCCACCCTGCACACAGATATGGTTATTTGCATTTTCTTAAGGAAATATATATATATATATATATATATATATATATATATATACCTCTAACATCACATTTACCTTTTATTCACTAAGCCTTTCTAAAACTATCAACCACTGCCTTCTGTCTCAACACACACACACACACTTCCACTAATGGAGCGATAATGTCCCGGTGCAGGAGCTGCCCGTCAACCCTCAGCAAGCGCGAGAAGTCTGTCAGAACCAGAGAAACTAATATGTATGTGTGTATTCTTCCCACTATACCTCGTGAGGGGATGGAGTAGGTATTTACTTTGGCAGGCATGGATATAGCATGACAGATATGGCATCCAATCATGGTCTTAACATTGGGAGGAAATCGCTCTCCAACCACAGAGGCATACTGTTTTGCAAGAAGGTACTGTTCCATATATAAAAGGATATGTTCTATTTAACCTCACCGAGTGAAGTCAGTCATGTACAATATGCATGACTTAAACAATACAATGTTAGCGCAAAGCAAAGGTGCCTCCTCCTACTTCAAGTACTGAATGGCATTTGCTTCAAACAATCTGAATCTGTGTGAGGCACGAAGTACCATTAAGTGCACCGTGCATGTCAAGGACCCCTGGAGAGAGAGAGAATAACAGACACTCTACGACATAGGGTTCCATGCACCGTGCTAGTCCTATAACACAAAGTACGGCCGGAGACAGCAGCAGCTGCTTCAAGGTTTCAGGGCTGAGAAGGTGTACAGTGGACATCAATAGATCCCTTGCCTTTGTGAATGTGAGGCTGCTGCAGACAAAAAACAAAACATGCACAGTGTGCTCAGCAAAACCCTTCCTTGGATGAAGTTGAAAGAAAATCAGAATAGATGTATGAAAAGGGGAGAGATATTATGTATGGTGAGCCATGTTGAATTATACTGAGAGTAATTTAAATATTGCGGAACTGTATAGTCTGTGGAATCTAGGGCACCGTTTAATGAAATGGCAATCACATCTGTTCGGAAGCAAAGACAACAAATGCACTGTAATATTTTGATGCTGAATCAATACTCCCTGTTGTAATCTCAAATTTAGGACATAAATAAATATGTTTTCCCAGTCGAACATATTTATCTCATTACATGCAACAACTACCTCCCTGTTATTTCCCAGACGGACCGCTTTGAAATTAAGATAATACACTACATATACTGGAGGTGCCAGACATGACATTACATGGGGAGTTCTTTTTGCAAATGGTAACAAAGGTTTGCCGCCAATATACCATCTAACACAGTTAATGCATATCTTTGCAGGTCACTTTGCAATTCTCACCTCAGATTCCAAATGAGAAATTGCTTTAGAAATCAAATGAGGTTATAAAATGGCAACGTGATTTTTTCCATGAATACACTTTGTATGTGCAAATGAAACAGCAAAACAACAAAACATAAAAGGTGACACTGAAAGTTTGAACTGTAACTAATCTAATTTTCACCTCATGAAATTAGCATCGTAAATTGGTGTGGGAAAACAGAGCATATATTATGGCAATTGTGGAAAAACACGGTAAATACATTCTATAAGTGGCCCCAGCATATTTCTCTTTAGTTTGAAATAATACTTACATAATTCATGTAATTTAACATTCTTTTCAGTATCATTCTTTGCAGGGATAATATTGGTTTTTGTACACCACTAAACAAACAAAGAAAGCTAGAAACAAAAAAGACTAGAATCTGGAGTAAGCTTGTAACCGTTGTAAACATCCAGATGTTTCTACAAAGATGAAAAGAAAGAAAAAGAAATACTACTTCTCACCTAAGACTAACTTTGAGAAAAACAAGGACAACGTGTAGCACACAATGTCTAGCTAATACAACAGCTGTATAGTTATTTTCAAATGTTGTGTAGTGTTTTTGAGTGCGACAACATGTTGCAGAGAGAAACCAGTGCGTGTCTGTGGTTCTGCAGCTAATTGATACGCTTGAAATCTGATATTGACATCTTGACATGATATTAAATAGGCCCAATGTCACTTTCTCAATCAGCTGCCGTTGACAAGGAGGAGGTTCATTCGACATTACCCGCAGGGTGACACGGAGGCAGGGCACATCTTCTGTCATCACTGGTGTAAGAGGCAGTGCTGCAGCAGTGCCGGAGAACAAAGAGGCAGAGACTCCATTACCAAGAGCTGCTGAGCTTCTGTCAGTGTTTTCCAAAAAGACTTTTGAATAAATTCACATGTTGGTGAGACAAATTCAGAAGACACTTTGAGCTTCAGTAGCCACTGAACACCAGAATGAAAGCAGTCTGAGGAAATGATATTCTGCAAAGGTTCCAGCAAGCACTGGATTGAACCTGAGGAGCTATTCAGAGCGAAAAACAGATCTTTCACTATCAGACAAATCTTAAGAGGCCGTTACACAGAGAAGATGCCACTGGATTACATCAGTAATGACAAAAGCTGTGAAACCTCTGATCACATTCGAATAAACTCATCTGGCACGAGGTGTAATGGGGGGCTGATTCCGAGTCGATTTGTCAAATGACACTTTAAGAGTAGAGATGAGAGCGTACCTGCAGGATGAGAACAGTGGTGATGGGCCGTGCTGCTCATTATGGTGAAATGAGAGGGCGCCACAGCCCGGGCTCAGTGGGCTGTAGACAAAGAGGGAGATCAAACAAGATTTAAAGCAATTCAAACAATATTTCCTTTGAAACTAAGACAAAAACAGTGCAGTAAATGAATCTGCAGTCTGTAAATCTGTGGGGGGTGCAATGCTGGACATATGTGTGGTTTTGTGAAGGCACAACATTAAAGAAAGCCAAACCAAAAGGCTCGATGGTGTTGGTCAGGGTGAGTGAGTGAGAGGAGAGAGAGAGAGAGAGATTGAGAATAATGAGCCCAGGTGCAAGGCATCAAGTGAGATGGCTCAGCCCATCTCTACCTGCCACTTCTGCACTCTGATAAACATTATAAGTAAGGTAATAAGGAGAAACAACCTTTAGTTTTAATAATAATGATAATAATAAACTTTATTTATATAGACATATATAGACTAAAATAATTAATTGCAAGCAGGCCATTCTCGGCATCTGTGGATTTAAGGTAAGGAGGTTGAAGAAAACAAGATATTGTTTAGGTGTGCTTACATTTTAAATGTAAAACCTGCTATCTCCCCAAGGAAGTGGAGAAGGAAAACGTGGGGGAGTAAAAGAAAGGAGATGAGAAGAGAACATTGTTTCATATGAAACAGCTTGACATATGTGACATGAGGCTCTGGGTGTCTTGAGGATTTGGGTAGGAAAGCTGAAAGTCTCTGTGACGTTGAGTTCAGTAACACAAAACCCATCAGCTGCTGCTCTCTGATCCCCTGTCTGTCTTTAGCTTATCCTTAAACATGCTTCACTGAAGAAATAAACATTTGATGTCACGCCTCTTGAATATTGTCGCTCTCTTCCAATGTAAAAAAACCAAAATCCTCATTTAAGGATACAGTCTTATTTAGTATTGTTACTTATTCTGATTGTTTGATGACATGATTGTGGTTCATACTGAACAAGAATAGACAATTTAATTAAATTGTATCCTGTTATTTGCATCCAAATTAGATGAATGGATTTATCAAACATAAATTGCCAGACAAACTCATCCCAGCTTATGATCTAATTTGATTATACTGTACTTTAAACAGATTACAAAGGACAGATAAAGTAAGTAGTAAGTAGAAGAAAACATAACTTCTGGGTAGAGCTACTCTCACACACCCATGTGAGCGGAATGGAATATGAATATAAAAGAAAGAAGATTTGAGGCGTTTTGTTAGGTCCCAGTGAATTCCGACTCTCATTCATTCATGCCCATTTTGTTGTGTGTGTTACAGTTACTTCTCTGCAGCCTTCTCTGTCCTGCATGTTTAAATCTGCATTACATACTCACCTCGGCTTGAAAGGAGGGATTTTTCAGCCCATTCATTTTTTGAGCTTTTGTTTGATAAGTCTAATCAGTCTCAGTCTTCATCCCTGTATTATTGGCCAATGGTATCAGTGTGCTGGGTGGAATATAAATGCACAAAACAATTATTTGGATTGATTTTTAAATTGAGGTTGATACAGATTTCATATTGCCAGATATATTTAGAAAAAAAAATCCCAGTTTGTAAGTTTATATCAGGAACAAAGACATTTAGGCCTAGCATGTCTGACTATACTTACCATCTTGGTATTATGCATGAGAAATGAAATGCGGGGGCTTTGGAAAGACGGAGCTTTTTACAAGAACCTACGCAAGACCATAGTGACCTTTTCCTTTATTCATGGCCTGGTCAGGCTTTATAACAGAAATCGGCATGACAGAAAAGCTAGGTAGACTTGACGATTACTGACAGAATGCACATGATGAGAGGTAATGCATCACACTCACAAGACTCACAAGACTTCCAAAGCGTGCTCTATAATTGTGCTGACAGATTTAAATTAGTTTATTTAGCTGAGCAATTTTGATTTATGTCATTCTGAAGAAGGTAAATCCGGCGGATCCACAGCAAACAATACGGACATAGGATGATCAGGTTATTGTGTTTTGTCCATTTATGCATTATTTCACTTGTGAACATTTGTAACATCTATACACGGTTGTCTTCAGTCATGCAGCTGGGTGTATGGGCTGTGTTGCTCTGTCCCTATCTGCTTACCGTAAGCATCCCACCAGACTGTAGGGAAGAGCATGGCAGACTCTCCCGCTGCCCCTCCATCTCCCAAGAGAAACTTCTAGACCGCGTTATCCAGCATGCTGAGCTCATCTACCGTGTCTCAGAAGAATCATGCTCTCTGTTTGTGAGTAACACCGAAATGGATCTTTGCAATTGTACACTATATGGGGGGGGGGGGGGGGTTAACTGTTCAGCAGAGCTGTTGTATCCTCAGACTCTTACAGGTTAAGCATGTGTTTAGCCTCAGGAGAAACTGAATCACACACTGAGCGTCACGTGACAATAGAAAATTCAATGAGTCTAGAAAGAGAGGATTCAGCTGAAAGGCAATGTTAGAAAATCTATTACCTACAGGGGGAATATTCTTATCTACTAATGTTGGGCATGAGTTAGTTTTTTAAAATATTTTTATGAAATGTGAAATCAGCTTTTTGAAACGGAGTGCTGTAGAAACGCAGCCTCAGGCGGAAAGGCTACAGTGGCAGCAATGCAGAATTTTGTGTTTGACAAGCTGTATAATGTTTCTTTTTATATTGTGGCTACTAAAATATTAATAATTACTTAGTATGTAGTACAATTCATATTTTGTTTATAAAACTGAGTCGTCCTGAGAGCAATGAAAATCTCTTGTTTTGAATGATGTCGACGCTGAAAGTAATCGAAAAGACCGTTAGTCTTAGTAGCAAGCCCACATCCCAAACTATGTTATTTCCTGTCATCGAATATAGCATGCAATCTGGCAACACTTGGAATGAGTTCTGAAACGAGAGCAAAATAACTTTTTTTGTGGGCCCTTTTCACAATATGCAGGACCAAACGCACTGACACTTTCTGTTAGATGCTCGGTGTTATTTGCTTTTGATTCTGACATGATCATCGCCTCACTGCCAGGCTTCAAAGTAATCTTCTATCTCTCTTCTGAGCCAAAGATGTTTTATTGAAGAAGCAGGCCTACAGTGGAGTAATACGAATGTGATAATGATATACTGCAGCAGTGAGAGCACAGGTTTTGCAGCCTGTTGAATCCCCTTCCCTCTACAGCTCGAGATCCAAAATGGTCTTTGAAATGGGATGATGTAGGGCTTGTTACAGAGAAAACACCGCATGGGGTCTACAGATGAGAACATGCTGGAGAACAAAACGTGTCTCCAGTGGCCGAGATTGGTGAAGCCTTTGTCATTGTTTTCCTGTGTGTCTTTTTGTGTGTGTGAATTTGGGTCTTGTAAAGGTTTTCAAATCATTAAGAAAAATCCACAAATGTTTCTTGCGTATTTTTTAAGAAGCAATTTATTTAAGGTTATGACTAGAGTCATAATATATTTTAACGTATGGCCTAAAAGCAATACAATTCTAATAACAGATTGGAACACTATTGCTTATGACCTTCGGTAGTAAGACTGAAAAACATACTAAACCTTAATTAAGGTGGTTAGGGATAAATGGGTCAGTCAGTCAACGTCATCACATGTATTGTAACCCAAATATGTATGTGCGTGTGTGTCCACATGCATGTACTCCATGTGTGTTTTTTTTTCTTTTTGCCCTATGCTTGTACGGATTGTAGGAGGAGATGTTTGTCCCACTCCCATTGCAGCTCCAGAGGAACCAAGTTGGCTATGTGTGCATCACCAAAGCCTTACCCCTCCCCAGCTCCAAAAGTGAAATCCAACAGATATCTGTACGTACGTGGCCACTGATCACAACAAAATGTTTTCTTTCCTATGTCAGGGCTTTGGTCTTAATTGGTTAAGAAGGGCAGCGTGCATGTGTGTGTGTACGGAGGCAGTTTCCTCGTGTGTCTGTATGCAATCAAATGAAATGAAAGTATAGGTTGTTGTGTGTGTTTATGTGAAGTTTGTCTCGATTCTTGTTTGTGTGCATTAGTATGTGTGTGTGTGTGTGTGTGTGTGTATACATGCTTTGGGGTGGTGTTAATGCACGAGTGCTTGTGTGCACAGGTCTGCTCATAAAATCACTTTGGTGCTTCAACCCCCGAGCTTTCTTATTTAAGAACAGTCACTAAATGTGTAAGTGTACCTCCCCTCCTTATATTGCTCGCCCCTGTCAGCTGCTGAAAGATGTGGTTTTTTCCCCACTAATTACAATATAAGATCTTAAAATCTCATGCTTGCCTGGTCAACCTGATCACTAGGGTGGAGACTAGATTGAGCCACTTAGCGAAAGGCCAGTGAAGGTCAATTTGGCGGAAGTGAACTGCTATCTGGTTAATTGGAAGTTCTACAATGATCCTCCTTCAACTAACAAAGGCCAAGTACATATGGCAGAAGCAATTTGGTTAAGGACTCATTTTTAGCTATATTGAAACTGCTGGTTGAAAGTCATGTCATCACAATAATAGTAAATGTGATCTTTGAAACTGCATATACTGCAAGGCTCTTTTTTATGTTAATAATTTATCCTCTGCCCTTTGTGTTGAAATATTGCCTGCTCTGCGATTTAACGGCCATCTGTATGGCGGATATTTGCACTTACATTAGTCTGTGCTTTGCTTAAGGGAATTTAAGCAACTGCTTCACTCAAGACATTTCAACCATTTCAACCAGAAAAGCTAGGCTGTAATTAAGTTCTTCGTTCTTTTTTGATCACTTCTGTTCATTAGTGTCTTACAGACATTCTGAAGGACACATGGCTGCTAGTCATATAAATGTTCCCACAATGACTGGATTGGGCAAAGTCAGTTCTACTGTAGCTGTGCTCACGTTTTGAAGTGTATATGTTATACTGTCTTTATGTTTTCGTACTTCTGTTTTATTTCGCTCATTCATTCAGTTCTATCTATCGTGTGCCCTGCAGGACAAATGGTTGCTCCACTCTGTGCTGATGCTGGTCCAGTCGTGGATCGAGCCATTGGTCTACCTGCAGAGCACACTGGATCGCTACGATGACGCTCCTGACACGCTGCTCAACAAGACCAAGTGGGTGTCTGAGAAACTGATCAGTCTGGAGCAAGGGCTGGTGGTCCTCATGAAGAAGGTGGGTCTAAACACATTCCTGGATTACTGTTATACAACTAAACCCAGGCCAGCATGTATCATTAGAATTTCCGCTCCAGTGTTATTATTGTGACAATCAAAATAAGTATTTGATGTTAGAACATTTCTTCTGTCTTTCACTTTAAAACCCTGGGTAGACAATACAAACCTTTTATTCTTATGTTTTCTATTTCTTAATTCTCCTGTCATCTTTCCAAATGTCCCTGTGCAGATGTTGGATGAGGGAATGATGACCACAAGCTACAGTGAGCAAGGCCTGTTCCAATACGACGTGCCACCAGAGATGCTGGAGTCTGTCATGAGAGACTATACCTTACTCAGCTGCTTCAAGAAAGATGCCCATAAGATGGAAACTTTCCTGAAGCTTCTCAAGTGCCGACAAACTGACAAATACAACTGCGGATAAAACATAAAGTGCAGCTTTTAAATAATACAGTGTTTAGCTTTAGATTAATTCCTGAACTTGGTAGTCGTGCACTTATACACATGACCATGCCTTAGGCGATCCAGCCTTGCATGCCATGCGGCACATTCTTTATTGATTATTTTGGAACACCTTCATATAAATGCAAGTAGGTGTAATGCTGTGCCCTTCTTTCAGTATACTGCATTTTATATTCCCACATTCAGGTGTTATTTTAACCTGGCAAAGGCAACGAAGGGCAAACTCCCAAATGATTATTTGCGTGTCGGGCTGTCAAAAAAAATCCACTGTCAAAAATGATTTCCACTTCTTTTGTTCTTAACTGGAGTTTGTATTCCTCGCTGGCTCTTGCCGTGTTTTGATTATTCCCACGGCCCCCAGAGTATTCAGGGAGACTCCCGTTTTTAAATAGAGTTGGTTTCACTTCTGCATTAGTGAAATGAAACACTTTCACCGGAGACGGGAGTCAAACAGAGAGCAATCACTACTTACAAAAAGAGACACATTTTGATTGGTGAGAGAGGGTGTGAGAGAGACACAGAGAGAGAACAAATAACAGCTAAAATGAGAAGCAAGGCTTATGTGGAGATTAGACACAGGTTTAGATTGCTTGAGTGATCATGAAGGAATCGTGAATATTTCTATGCCCAAAAGAGCCAAACCTCACCTGAATATAGTAAAATAAGTGTATAATTCACTTTAAATGATCAGGAGATATACAGTTGTGTAGATCATGTTGTGAATATGTTATGCAGAATGCAAACTCATGTGTAAATAGAAGAAGTCCAGTGTGCTGTGAAAACCTTTCTATTCAACCTCTGTTGATTTAAGGCTCGAATAAAGCAAGTTGTAGAAAGAAAAGAGAAGAAATATTGGTTTTGATGTGATTTGTTCATTGAGTGACTGAAATGCACGTCATCACTGTATCTCTCCAGTCGGGTAAAGTTTCTCCAAATTTCCATATTCTCACTTCTGCCCTGTCCACCCCCAAACACAAGAGGGCAGTGGTGCTCTTTCGTGAAGGTTATCTTAATCACTATATTCTTTATTCAAACTGCCATGTGGATTATGAGATGGCACCTTGTTTTCCCAAACGCTAAACTAAAATGCACGGGATTGACGAGAAGAAAATTAAATTGATGCATGTTTTCTCTTTATTTGGAGAGGAGACAACCAGCATCCTTTTCTCAAATAATGTGAAAACCTCATTTATTTTCTTTAGCTATATAAGAAACAAATGTGGGATAATGGAGCACATAAGCCACATATGAATCCTCTTAGCAAATATTTCATATAAATAACAACATAGGTCTCTTGATCCACGTAGTCCCAGTAGCCAAAGTGAAGCACCTGCAGTAGTTATCCCACTTACAGTTAATAGGCTTGAAATTGGCAGGCTGCATTGCTTGTTCCTGTTTAAATCTGCAACCACACTAAGAGACAGGGACACAATAAAGGAAGCAGTCGCCACAAGTATTTTTCTATCTTTTTTTTTCCCCCCACTGATCTCAGGTTTCTTTCTGCCTTTTTGTTTCACTGTCTTGAGGGTCCTGCTTCACCCTCTGCGTGCCCATCCTCTGTAATCATATCAGAAGATGTAAATCAGCCTTGTGGTTGCCACTGTGAGTCGGGTGTCAGCGTAGAGAGGTGGTGTCGTGTGGTGTGGGTGGATGTGGAGACAGGATGTGGTAGGGGGGCCTAGTGTCAGCAATGTCAGGTTCAGCTTCCTGTGGCCTAATCATTTCAGTATGGGGGCTTGGAGGAGATTGGGTAGCCTCTGTTCTGCTCTGCAGGGCTGCAGCTTCACAGCCTCAACCTTATAATGCAACCGTCACCTTACCTCGTTCTTGGTTCCTGACAGCACGCAAGTAATCATAGGCGAGGTAAAGCCCTGTGCCCACACCCACTTCTCAAGCTTTGAGGCCATAAATATTAAAGATTGGCTATAAGTAGTAAGAGGAGGGAGGAGATCAGACGAGGGAGAGTGCGATGTTAGGGAATGGAAGGGGATAGAAGGAAAACAGGGATGAAGGGAGGGGTGTGGGGCCCGGGTGATTTCACAGTCTAACTATTATAGCCTGAGGAAAGGAAATCTAGACTGCTGGGATGCATAAGTGGAGCAGAGGAGGCAGAAGGAAAAGGACAGGCAGAGGAAACGAGCATGAAATGTAAAGAAAATGGACTCAGAGAAGGAGGCAAAGAGAGGTAAAGAGGGCACTTTATTTTGCCCTCAGTGGTGATGTGAAATGTGTCAATCAAATAATAAAAGAAAAAAAGCAGAAATGAGAGAGGAAAGGATGCAACCACAACGACTCGGAAGGAGTCTGAGCACAGCTAGGAGCAGTGTGACATGCATGGAAGTAGGTTGGATCTAGAGCGAAAATGGATGGCTGGAAGGCAGGTACACAGCTAGAGGAGTTAGACTGGGAAGTGGTGTTGGCTTGATATGAAAGCGAGTCTCAAAGTACGAAGTCCTTGAGCCTTCACTGGCTCGGCTGGCTCCCACACTGTTGTTTTGCTTTCATTTATGGCTCAAAACGACAGCTTGGAAAATCCTAAAAGTCTCACAGCCCTGTATGATCTCCCACACTGAAAACCATGTAGCAACTTCTCTGTGCCTTTCCTTTCCTCCTCCATTTCTATGCTTTAATGACATACTTAGGCTGCAGCAAGAACTTGTCGCTTAAAGGGTTTGTACGTTTCCTTATGTAGCGGTAGAAAAAGGGGAATGAGCACAGGTGAGAGGGGGAGGACGGTCTTTCCTTTTCCACCTAACCTCTGACAACCAAGGCTGCTGCTTTTGCGATACAGCCGTTTCTGTCAAACCAGAGGGAAATTGTTCAGGCCACCAAACAATGGCATAATAGAGCGAACCCACCAATCCTGAGCACACTACACCTGGGGCTGCATCATGACACATCTAAACCTCTGGATGTCCAACATCACCTCAACCTCTGCCTCTCTTCGGGGCTGTGTGGAGACGTGAGCAAGGGTCAAGAACATTCATTCAGAATTTTTTTTGTTAACTAATTAATTAACTAAAATTGCATTACAGCCTTTAAAGAGTGCTAAGAGATAAAGGAACAGCATTTCCCTCAAGTTAAACAGCTCTGTGGCCTCTTTGTTTTCCCAACATCAATTTCCCCAAATCAATGCACCGTTACCTTAAAGCTTCCTGTACAGTGGTCTTCACAGTTGTTTGGCATTACATAACCTGCATGTGGTGCAGACACGAAAAGAGATAATGCCTCAATGTGCAGCAATGATTAATAGGGGAATATGGCGGTCGTAGTGAAACAAGCACTGTGGGGCGTCTCTTGGGTTGCAGCGATTTAACACCACCAGGGAATTAGGCGATTACCTTGGAGACTGTGGGGAAACTGGCTGATGCTATGTGAACTCAGCGGGGATGCGGTCATCAATCGTCCTAAGCTGAAGCCCTCCGCTGTAGCAGGGACTCATGGATCTGTAGTCCAACAGAGCATTCCAAAGCGGTGAAGACATGGAGAAATGGGGGGGGGGGGGGACATCAGAGAGTTGTAAATAAAGGCTCCAGACGAGGAGCTAAAAATACTCACTTTTAAACTTAGCTTTGTCACAGTTTCTGTCCCCCATCTCATATATTCTTCATGAATGTTCCTAAGACACAAAGTCTTCCTTGTCTACAGCTCATGGCCCTTACTGAAGAACAAGTTACATTTCAAGGTTATTTGAATTAGCATTGGGAATTCTTACTAAAACTAGACTAAAATGTTGACACAGTTTTTGTCAGCTGCTTTATTGATGACTTAAACAAGATAAAAATGTTGTGGGGTTTTTTCCAACAAAGAAGGGACTAAAATGTCAGTTTAGTCAACTAAACACGGATGGGCTCAAATGGGCTTTTGATTTTAGGACTAAGGTTAGATCTAACAGTAGCTGACAAAATGAACACTATTATCATTGACTTTACGCGTTATTTGAATGTTTTGACTCATAGGTGATGCACTTAACATGAAATGGTACAAACATATATTGGAGAAAATATTGTATATGTGGCGTTGTATGTATATGGACAAGGAGGAGAAATATCTCTGGTGCAAAGGATAGAGTATTATAACTTCACACGACTCAGCTCTGTCCCTCAAACAGAAATGCATTTGATTTTGCAAGCTTTGAGTGGTATTAGGCTTTACAGAAAGTTCTTCATCGTCATTGTCCACACCCTTGAATGTTTCATTTCATGAATGAAAGCAGCAGTTTGCAAGCCTGCTCCGGCCAAAAAGCTGACTGTAGTTGAAGTTTATAGCTCCTTTTATAAAGCATCGAGATGCTGCCACTCACTTCCACTCATCAGCTTACTGTGGATATAATGAGACAAAGAAAAACATCTTAGATGACTGTATCTCAACTGGCGGCGGTGGAACAAACGCCATCATTTTAGGAAAGAAAAACCGAAGAAGGCGGACAGATGCCAAAAGAAGCTTGAGCTTAAATCAATGCAATTTCCTCCCTTCACGTCTCTGGCCAGAAGGACCTTTTGGAGTTTTCCACCACTTTCACTTTTTTCTGTGAAAAATTCTTTCTGCTTTGAGATATACTGTAAATCACAATGCACATGGAGGAGCGGAGCTAGGAAGAGAAAAGGGAGGGTTGTGGGAGGACATATATTTGTCTGCTTTTGTTTTTCTTAGATAGACAAAGGCCTAAAAATCCAGTGCAGTTCCTTCACTTCAGGAAGCACTGTCATAACTTCAAATATAATAATTTCCTTTTTGGAAATACGCCACGGATTATCCATGTGTATTTGGCTTTCATTTATCGGTTTTCTTCTCTTGAAAGAAAAGGATTGAAGAAAGCTCACAGATAGAAAATGGTTGGACCTCTGGCCTCTGATCCTAAATGGGTTTTGATAGGTGTGGTGAATTCAGTTTCGACTCAGGGATTACGATTTACTGCCTCTCTGGTTTGGCTCCAGGAAAGCAGCACTCACATCCTCTGCCTATTTTCCTGTTTGTTTTGCCTTGCCTTGATGGCAGCAATGCTGAATGTGAAAGGTGTGCAGGAGGAATTCCTCCCTACTTTGACATATATATATATCCTTTGGTGCTATAAAGACGAAAGACTGGGGTTGAGTCAGTGGAAGGCATTTCAAATAAATTGAAGTGTATTGATGAAAATATGAGAGAATTATTTTACAAGACATGAACCATTTACTGAGGAACATTTGCATGCCTTGATCAATCAAAAATATAAAAAGTTGAACTTTGAAGTATCTTTAAGACTCAGTCAGTTATTAATTTAGAATATATATTAACAGTATGACGACTGGACTCTTATAAATGTGAAAGTTCAAATAACGCTAGCAAGTTGAATATGTTAGTGGAGGTTTAATAGCATCCTGATACACAGATGATTTACTTTCGTTCAACATAGCAAGCTTTGACGTTTTTGTGGCTGGATGATAACGTGTTTCAGTTTTTTTAATTTCTTTGACATTCAAACATTTGGATACTACTTTCAACTCAACCTGTACTCTTGTCAAATGTTGATGAGACACCTTTGCCCTTTATTCACAATGTTTTCTGCTCACACTACTCCTGACATCAGGCCCTGCCAGAACAATGGGCGCTACCAGAACATTATAATAATGATGTAAGTTACTTGCAAAGTCTGTGCTGTTTGTTGATTAAATTTCCAGAACCATGAAACATACTCTATTGTTTGAAAGCAATACTAATACTGAAGCTCACAGGGTGATTTACTCAATTCACTAGAGAGAAATGTTTGAGAGACGTAACCACCAGAGAGGCCGTGTTTAAAATGATGCAAAGTGGGCATTCCGTGGATGTTTAAACCATTATAACCATCCTTGCAGCATAACTTTGCTAATGACTGATTTCCCTTGTTTAATGGAGATGAGTAGCAGTTTGGCAGTTAGTCACATTTTGAAGTACCTCCAACATTTGGGATCCAAACACGGCACGCTGCATGCATAACTTGACCCATCCAGTCATGACCCAACAATGGATGACGCTTTTAATTACAATGTTTACTTGCTGTGGTCCCACATACTCTACCCCCAAATTTGTGGTTTCCTCCCATGCCCTCCAAAGCTGACCAACTGTGTTTATGTAGTTCCGAACTGCTGCGAACAGCCCATAAGGGTGGTTCGAATTTCATGTGGTATTTGGTGAAGACTGAGGTCAGATACTATTTGACAATATTAGGAGAAGAGTGATATATTTGGTCCTAAGGCAGCAGATTTAGGAATAGGCACATTACATTAGGATATGTCATGGCAACAGTGGGTCATGGTGAAGCAACACAGTCATTAGAGAGTCCTAGTGGTGAGGAGAGAGCTAGGACCCACACGTATTTCTTATTTGGGGTGGTTCAATAATAATAATAACAATTTCCCTGCAAGAGAGACAAGAGATAGTGGAGGCTTAATTATCCAGGGATGATGTAAGCAAAGTGTGATGCATGCAGCAGGAACATAAACAGAAATTGCAGGGAAGCTCATCTGTGTCCATGAAGCTATTTATTGTGTTACTTAAAGCATTTACATAAGCGTGTAACATTACAACAGTTTGTTCTAAAGACACATCATTCGCACCACTGTGACTGACCGGGGGAGGGGGAGAGGAGCAGGGCATGAGTTTGGCAGGTGCACGTGTGCCAACAGGTTTTTGCATGCTTAGCCTCTTAGGCTTCATCTACAATTTATTGGAAAAAGTTGCTTTTTGTGGTAGCTGAAGGGTAATTAACACCGGCCACAGTACAATATATAGAGGAAATTCAAAAGCTGAGAATGAATTCATATCACACACACGTCATATATTACTGTCATGAACTAAGCTACCTTTGTTTGCCAGCTACGCTAGTAGACTAGTAACTAGTGGCTCATGGTGTCTGTGTCCCATGACATGTAAATAATGAAGGGAGACAACACCTCTAAAAGGAAAGTGTGCCAGATGTTCCTTGCAGTGTGAAAGCTCACTAGACTCTTATGATTTAAAAGGCAGATTTTCTATGATCATATGAACAGTCTGTGTGACACAATCCCCATTTTGGATCTTTAACTACACACTTAAAGTACATTGAGATAGTATTCACACCAGGCCTGGCAACATTGGACGTCTGACTGGATTGTAAACTCTCAGGATATCTGTGGCTCGCCTGGCTTGGGAAGAGAGGCAGAGAGAAAAGGGCGAGGCTAGAGTGAAGTCGAGGGTTACGATTGTGAAAGTGTTTGTGTGCATGTGTGGACAGAGCGTGAAAGAGGTACACCGCAGTGTGTTTATGTACATGTGCCTGATTAACGTCTGACTGTAAATCAGACAGGGAGCGGAACTGGTGATGGCAGTTTGTGTAGCCACACTACACATCTGAGATCAGCAGCTGCTTTTACACAGTAACGGACATAAAGACAGACACACACAGGCACATGCTTCAGAATATTTGAATATATGGTATGTCAGGATTTCTGGATGTACATGTCATTTTATGTTGGTGTACTGCAGCAAATTCCTGTAAAAAAAAAATAAATAAATTAAAGGTCCTTTCATAATTGAGAGCTGTTTAAAATTCACACGTGGCGATATCTGGTCTAATATGGCCACGGTGGTAACAGCAGAAGATGTCTGAGTACTCTGAAAGTCAACAGTAGGAGGTCAGAGTTTGACACAAGTCCCTTAGAAATAGTTAGCAGGCGTTTCTTTGTAAATCAGCAATTTTACACCAACATTCAACAATCGCACAGAAAGAAATTCCACTTCAGAGGACGCAAAGATGCCTCAATCCCCAAGAATTTAGTGCAGCCACATGACATGTTGATTTTAAGAGGCCCTGTGGAGTTTTCTTGTAAACAAACACAATTCATGTTAACATTCAGAGTTACTCACCGAGATGCATTGCGTGTGTATCCTTGATGTCTAACAAATGTGTTGAATGCATTTCCTTCCTTACAAAACATTTCTAAAGATGCTTTTTTTAAGCATTTTAAATCCAGCATTGTTGTCATCCATGTTTACTAGGTTGCAGTCGTCTTCTTCACTGCCTTTGCTGGTGCATCGCAACATATGTTACTGCCACCTGTTGGTCAGTGGAGTAGTGTGAAACCTTTGGCAGGACTGTGTATCCATGTCACCCGTGCGTTTCTTGCGCGCTTGCAGGGGAATCCTCATGCTCCTGCACAAAATAAAATAAAAACAGGGACCCACTGATAGAAAAATAGCTTTAAGCTATTTTTAGCTTTTAATATTAGGGTTTTTCTAATGGTTTTGTTGCTCTGTATACTAAAGGTTCATAGCTGGGAATAGCGCAAAAGTATTCTGAGAGAAATGGAAAACCACTGATGAGTAAAACTGGAGGTTTAGGTGATGCGCACGCAAGAAACAAGTAAATTACTTCATAACAAAATAAGCCATAGACAGCATTAAACATGCATTTAAGTTGCACCAAAAGAAAAAAAAGAAAGTCAAAATTCTTCCCACTTATTGTTAAGCAAATGCTGAGGATTTCCCTGTATGACAATAGAGCTTTTAAGAATACAACACAATGAAATCAGAGAGAAAATTGAAGCTTTGAGTTGTGTCTTAAACCATGCTAGCTTGGTATCTACTTGTGGCAGTGCAAGGCTTAGTTGTCCCACACTCATTTTTCTCTCCTACGTTTATTTTTTTTATTTTTTTCCAATTTCATCTGAATTGCTTCCCCTCCCTGTCCTATTGTTCCAGCAACGTGGCATGAACACAGCTTCCCGGATTCCCACTCAGCGAGGTGAAGGACGGCACTCTAACTCCCTGCCAAGACACCTTATCTGTGCCTGGCAGCCTGCAGACAGGATGGAGGGGTGAGGTGGGGTGAGGTGGGGTGAGGTGGGGTGAGATGGTTGGGGTATAGGGAGGGCTGGAGAGGGTAAAGGCTACAGGATGGGATGGGGAAAACACAAGAAAGGCCTTGGTGGAGGATATATAAGTAAAGAAATGTGAAAGGAATGGAAGTAATTGTTTGCTATAGTTTATTGTCCTCTTTTATAAAATGCTTCATATCAGACTTTGTCAGTGAGTCAAGTCCTGGACTTGTTTTCATTGTTGTCCCTGGTGTTTACACAGTCCACAAACCTTTATCAGGTAGCAAACAATAAAACAAGTAAACAAGAAAACAGATGACAGCCGGAAAACACATTTTGTGCTCATCTAGCACAGTTCTTGTGAAGATTAATAGAATATTAATACTGTTAAGTGGACTGGATGGGAGTTTGGACTGAGGGTGGACAGGATAGCTTGAGGGCTACACAGCCAAAAGGCATCAGTCTAGTCTTTGACCGTTACAGTATTGTAAGTAGTTGGCTGTCCAAAGGTCCTTAGGGTTCTGCATTGTTTCCACTTTTTTTGACATGATGAATGAATAAAAATCTCACACATCCTCTGTCAGCAGTGGTGGGCAGTGTTTTACTTTTGTTTTGGCCATTTCAAGACCACATGGCTGCCAACTGGTGACTTTTAAAAGGCAAATGTCTAATTAAAGGAACAAAAACAAGGTCTTGTTTGGCGGTAGGATGATTCACTGGTTCCCTCTGTTGGAAACAGATAAGGGTGATTTATTTGACTTTCCAATTCTCTGCTGATGTCTTTCTGTTGTTTGTTTTTGGTTTGCTTTGGCACTGAAGCATAACTTGACGTTAAATTGATTTTTAGGTGTGAACAAGATTGAAAGTTCACCGTTTTGCTCCAGCTCAAACTTCACATTGATTTGTTGTTTGTGTGTGTGCATCTTGTGTTTGTTTGTGTACATGAGGGGAGATCTCTTCAAAACCCCAGAATGTGTATGGGAAGGATTTTTTTTCCCCCCCGTGGTTTTGGGGACAAAAAGTCACAGAACGCTGGCACAACTTCACTCAGAACCAGCTACAGCCTGCAGCCTCCTGAGCTCCTGGGTTCAACCTCAATGAAGACATATGGGAGCTGTCTATAGGCTGGAGGCTTAAATGTGCCACGTGTTTATGAATCTTTCTGAGTTGTCATTGTAATACAGGGAGCAAGCTTTCTGATTCAAATGAAATAATTCAGATTCAGTTCTCATGTTGCCAAATGCTGATTTCATAATGTCTCGTTGTTGGAATACCTAAAATATCTGAAATGACCTGATGTGCCTCACTTATTTCCTAATTGTTTGACAAGAAAACAAATAGCTTCCTGCAAAGCCCTCTCATGTTTATTGCTCAATATTGGAAAAAGATAAACATATAATGAAACATTGCTGTCTGGGGACACAAGGTCCTCTTTTAGCAGACTGCGGTAGCATGGAGAATTACACTACTCACTTTGTACCGCTGCATATCAACTTTGGAAAATTGAAAATATCTTAAAAGTAATAAATTGATCAAAATAAAATACAATCCAAGTACCTCCATTTAGTGTGAAATTTCACATATCAGCAAATGTAGAAAGCATGATTACGTGCACTAATGTGGCTGCACCAGCTAATACTTATTCTAAAATGTTCTGAATGATAATGGATGTTGGATTCAGTTCTGACTGCTGATGTAAGAATTCTCTTCCCACTGTATGTTGTACAGCATAGGATAACGGAGAAAGCACTGGGATTACTACAGTAAAGGATCCAGCGGTTCACTCTCTGATATCCTTTGACTGAGCTTACTACGCTATATATTATCATCAAGGGCAGCATCAAAAGGCTTTAAGTAACCCCTGTGTTTCCCTTATTACACTGGATACTCAGTCCGAAATAGATCAACTATGATCACCTGCCCACACTGACATGGGACACATCCTCAGGAAATGTTTTAATAATAATAAAAATGAAAATGAAACAACGTGCGTTGCATACTTTCTTTCTTGTTTTCTTTGGAAGGAGACTAAAGACGCAGCCGGACAAAGGGAGCTTTTCTATCAATGAATCTGGGACACTTGGAACCAATTAAAGATGGCATAGTCCCTTTCAAATGTAACTTTGTTTTTCTTCTATCTATCATCTATGATCACATACTACTTCTGAAAAGCCACCTGGACACTGGGATGTGATTAAAATGCGTCTGTGGTGAAATACAGGAGTTAATGTATTTACCATGTTTATACCATAATGGTCACAAATTACAGTTCATTACACATGTGACAACAGTTAGGGAAATATTAAGAAAAATTCTCTTGTGTATATGCCTGTGTATTAACCAGAGGCAGACAGAACAACAGAGTGTGTGAGAGAAGAGAAATAAAACAGATTTTAGAATCATTAAACAGCCGATTGCCATGGTGAGCGCTTAGCTCTCAAATCCAGCAGGTTTCACACCATCTGGTGCGCTAATGCACTGCAACATCTCTCAACACGCAGTGTGAATCCCAGGAAATGACAACTGCCAACCACAGCTATGCACCACATTTTTAGTGACATGCAGCTTCCAGACTTGTCCACTTGATGTCAGTCAAGTTCCTTGCATGTTCTCTATTCCACAGGAAAATGGACTTGAAGGATGAGTAGAAAAATGAGATGAATGCAAAAGCACTGGGACATTTGGGTAACACTATACCGCATTTCTCTCTCTGTTTTTAATGAAATATGCAGATGGCGCGATGCACGGAGGGTTATGTTGCCAGCACATGGCAGTTCACAATCACACAGATACTAGTTTCATTCTATCCCCAACACTCTTTCCGTGTCACGCTCAGGCTCAGCCAGATTTCAGTATTTGTGCAATGTTTCATTAGGCAATTTCATCTGCAATGTTCAGATATGAAACTGAGTTGTCATGGCATGATTTATAAACAGCATTCCGTGATAGCTTAGAAAAGACAAAGGAACCTTGTGGGAGGCTATAGGGACTGTAACAAGCATGGTGTATTACAGATCCTGCTGTACCTCTGATATCACCTGTCCATGTGTGTGTGTGTGTGTGTGTGTGTGTGTACTTGCAGGAGTGTGTGAGATGGTGTGTGAATGTGCAAAAGAGTAGCCTGACTTAGAGAGCTTGCTTGCTGAAGCTTCTGCGGCCCTAAAGTCGCGTATGCCCAAATTAAGACCTACTGATGGAATTTAAGCTAAATATGATATTAGGACATAGTGCTGCTATTTAAAGTTTGTCTAATTTTCTGGAATTAACCAAAACTTTCAAATGTTTAATTACTCACATTACTTAAGGGAAGTCAAAGTCACCTTGTGCAGTCTAGGAAAGAGTTTCACTTACAATTAATGGATGCATAATGCAGACAGATATGAATGGAGGAAGTCTTCCCATATCAGCCACCCTGTCTCAGCAGTGGTTGTCATGAATTCTGCTGTCGAATAAAAACATTTTTAGTTTTTTTGAAATGTGTTCAAATTGTGAAAACAATCTTGCTTCCTTATCAGACAGGATGTGTTAAAGATCAGACAGCATTTAGTGCGATAGACGGGGTCACTGATGCATATTCAACTCTCTTTGCTTCTTTTCTGATACTTCCTTCCTTCCTTCCTTCCTTCCTTCCTTCACTATTTCCTTCCTTCTTCCTTCCTTCCTGCCTTTCACACACTCTCTCTCTCTCTCTCTCTCACTCTCTCTCTCTCTCTCTCAGTGGGACCTCGTGCAGACTCTACCCAAAACACTGCTCTCTTGTTTAGGGCTGGGTGAGCTCTCTCTGACCACTCCTTTGGCCTAATCGCCACAGAGTTCTTTCCAAATTGCAATTACTGATAAACAGAGTTGGCTGATGGGGACAAGTGATTGTGGAGGCCGTAGCGGGCAGTATCTGGCATCAGCCTAATTGTCACAAACAATCTGCCTCATTTCTTTACCCTCGCTTCCAGAGAATGATTGCGCTGAGCACACTTGAGGGGCAAACCATTTACGAGTCCGCTCATTTGGGACCACTTTGAAGTGTTCTCCAACGTTTTGCGAGAAAATGTTCCTCTCCTCAAGAGTCTATGTTTTGGGATTGTCTCTAAACAGTTGTTTTAGTCTCTGGCGATAAACAGACCCCATTTAGAGTCATTTTGACTCGTCATCACAGATAGAGGGGGGAATATTCAGTGAGTATGTCACACAGCATTTTATGTTTGATGGTATTTTTCCAGGATGCTGTCAGCATTCACCGTTTTCGATACAGTATGTGGTTTTCTAGTAACCTTTGTACATTTTCTACATCCAAAAAGGACTTTAGCTATATGTTGCCTCACATTACTACAGTTAATGAATGAATGCACATGTGGGAGCTGCCCAGTGAAACCGCAGCCTTCTAACATACACTACTTACCCTCCTGGATCTGGTAAGTTCCTTGCTCAAGGGTTCACGACCATTACTGAAGAATTCTTTTCCTACTCCCAGGCTACACCGGCAACCGGTTTTTCAGCCCTTCACACCGCCATGATCCCCTATTTAGAATTATATGAGTGCCACAGTTTCACAAGGCCTCATTCAGCCCAGATGCGAATTTGAGCAAATGTGCAACATGGGACTTATATGTAGTTGTCAAAGTCACTACTGGTGTAAAAAAGCAGCTTCCTACATGTAATTCTACATCTATTTTGTGTGTGTGTGTGTGTGACTGAGAGACAAGTTGAAGGTGATTAAAGAGAGGAAGCTATAACCTTGTCCTCTCCTCATCCCTCCTGAGCTTCAACCTCAGCGAATCCCGAACCCTCCCTCAGCAAAGAGAAAGAGGAAATGACCCAACTCAAACAGGAAATGCTGCAAGGTGACCAGTAGCAGTCTACAGGGAGCTAGGAATGGTATGCTTATATGGATGTGTGTGTATGTATGTGTGTATGTGTGGCAGACAGAGAGGCTTTGGTTTGTGTTGGCCTACCTCTGGTCCTGCTGCACCACTGTTTTAGCAGTTTGGGGCAGGAAACAGCTGTGTAGAGCGAGGCAGAGCTAAAAGTCTGCACACAGCCGTTTGAGGGTTACTGCTTGCCAAAATCAATCAAACTGCATGAAGCTGGGCTTTTACTGAGCTAGAAAACCACATCATGTTAGCACATTCACACAGACACAGACTCCAGCACACTGTCAGTCATGCTGGATAACATGCGGCCACCCTGTTGTAGGTGGATGGTGAGGTTATAGATTCAGCCATGGGTTCCCGCAGTAGTTTCATGTCAATGAGTGAAAATGTGGTGACATTGCAGAGTTGTATGCAATGATTTATGTGCGTTTTGCAGATGAAAGTGGCCTGAACTAACAAGCAAAATATCAAGCAGATGAGGAGTAAAAGTGAAATGAATGGTGAATGAAGACTGGAATATTTTGAGCTTCAATGCTCAAGGCTTGGAATGGGGACGTGTCATTTTCTGCGTCAATTAGTCACACCCCTCGCCCAACCTGCCACATCACCACAATCGACTGGGTGGCTTCTCAGTGCCTTTTTGTCCTAGACAGTTACATATCTTCTGCTAATGAAAACCATAATGCTGCGAACTGATGGATTGCAGTGTGTGTGTGTGTGTGTGTGTGTGTGTGTGTGCATACGACTGTACAGGATGTTGGCAGGACTGGTATTTATAAAAAAACATAAAAAAATTTCAAAAAAGGACACAGATGCTCGCCATTCACTCCTGAAGCGCCGCCTGAAGCAAATTTCATTTATATTCCCGTGTTGGCTTGTCCCTGCCAAAGAGGGGGCATTTTGGGTATGCAAGTCCCAACAGCATGTTGTCAGCTCTGTCAGGTAAAGGTGAAGTGTGACTCTCGTATCATGCCTCTGGGCGAATCCAGCGTGACGATGCAGTGACAAAAATTAAATTAAAACTGGCTGATTTGTAACTCAATATGAATTAGAGTTTGAATGATTAGATCATATGAGGGGGATTCGTTTGGCACCAGTGTGCAGTATGCAACAAAAAGTAACAAAATAACAGAAACATTTTAAAATGTAATGCAATGTTTTACCACAAACTGAGGCGTCCAAAACTCCTCTGTAACACAGGCTCAACAACAATTGAATATTACGCAAGGACCTATTTATTGCACTGTTATTGTACTACATTGCATTACATTGTACACATGTTGCTGTTACTTTGTCTGACAGCTATACTGTACACTAGTTTTGTGACCCCCCCCCCGCCGGTTGTAGTAGAGGCGTCTGTTCTTGTCTGCGGGTTCACCATTGTATTTTTTCGAGCTCAGAAAGTAGTGGGAGTCAAATAGCAAAAAAGGTGAAACTCCAGACCTTTCGAAGCTGTGTTCACCCCAACGGCTCGGAGACTGCGAGGCATTAGCAGGTAACAGGAGAAGTGGGAGAAGGCCCCTCGGGACAAGCGGAGGGAGCTGGTGGGTAGGCCAGTGAAAGATGCTGTCAGTCCCCACATCTATGGCCTCCATATATTATTCCTTGTACAACTCCACATAAACTAATGCAACAAGAAAGACACCACAAAAACAAAAGCCGAGTCCCAGGGGAGTCCAACCCCAGTCAGCCAGACCCAATACCTCATAATCCATTTCTTGTCACATCAGTTTAAGACAGTCATATATTAGCTCAGACCTCTTTCTGTCACAATGTGCCCCTTGGCTCTTGTTTGTAATTACTTCTTTGTCCAGAGGAAAAGGACATTATTGCTCAATTGCTGATAACAACCGGTTAATCCATAATGCTTTTTAATACTCATCCGACATTAACTTGAAGCAGCTGGTTGTGGTATTTATAGAATGATGTGAAATTTCATTGTATCTGTTATCCAGCTGCCGAGAGTGCATCTGGCAAGCAACCTGCTATACCTTGGAAGCCTGAGCAATTTTTCTCCTTGTCTCTCTCCCCCTTTCCCAGCTCTGGCTGTCTTCATCTCTCGCTTTCTTTTGTCGTCTTTATATTCAATGTTTTCATTGATTTTAAAAAGGGGAAGCAAGGTAAAGTTTGGCAATCATTCCACCAGTACATGTAAGCTCACCCTGGATTAAGAGTATTGGCTTCATGAAGGAAAAGAATCACAGTACTGCAGTCTATCGAGAAATGACAAACAACTAGCTCTGTTAATGCAGTACGGCCGATTTACCTAACGCGTCACTACAGTGATAATTAACCATGCTGTGTAACACTTGCAGCCGCATGTGCTTCTCGCTTACTGTAAATGATTTCAAGGGGAATGTATTCTATGCCTGAATATGATGTGTTATTTGGTTCACAGATCAGCATTTCCTTTGGTAAGCGCATGTGAGTATGTTTAGATCCTTGTATATGTCCTGTCATCAGAGCAGACACGCCAAAGAGCTATTTACAGTACTCCGTGTCAAAGATGTAAACTACACGGCAAGCTTCTAGGGTCAGTTTGGAAGCTCTCTCATGGCTCTCTGTCACATTTTTTTTTTATTTAATACGGTTCCTTAAAGCGAAATCCCATGCAAAAGTACAATTCCCACATGTTTCAGCTATGGTAGACAGGGGATTGTAGACAATGAAAGGTTCTCTGTCAGACACAGGCACAAAGGAGCTGTAACTCCAGTCTGACATAGTCATCAGGTCGTTCCTTACATGCTTTACATTGACATAATGCAAATAAGTATTTTTATTTATATATATATATTTGTTTTCCTTTTTGGTTTTAATGAAACTGCCTTTTAGCTTGCTTCATCCAAAATAATGTCTGAGGTCAACCACGGCACAGTGCCCATGCGTGGATCTGGTCTGCCTTCAGTGTCTCGTTCAAAGACCTTGGATGTTTATTGTCATGGTTGCTTAAATCCCATGATGTGTTTGTGGATTCAGTCTCTTGCTGTTGATTGCGTAGTTTATTGACGACATCACAGATTTTTCTCTAAATTCCTTGCTCTCTATACTTTTGAAAGAAACATGTTAATAATCTGTATTAGGGTGGATTTTCCGGCAGTTTTTGATCGAACATGATTTTCTCATTCCAGCCGCTATAAACAGGGTGAAGGTAAGACAAACATAAATGCTTCCAATGGGGGTTGTGTAATACACACTCACGCACACGCAGAATTTAGTTTAGACTCCACGAATCTAAACAGAGGTCCCACTTTTGCATGTCACTTTACACAGTCATGCTATTCTCTCCAACAGACACCAATCTGTGCCTGTGCATGCAACAACAACAAATCACACACACACGCATGCAAGCATACCATACTAAGTGGGTCTAATATTTACAGACTGTCTGTCTAGTGAATCTGGCCAAGGAGATTTGTCTGAATCCTCCCAAAGTCACGCTACACCCAGATCTGCGGTATGCCACTCCCTGCTTTATGTCTCCCTCTGGATGAAACCATTACAGATGACCCGAGTTGGGCCTCAGACAGCAACACATGACAGCAACAAACAATTTACACATTACAGGTGAAAGCTAGTTATGTATAAACATTGTGAATGTACAACATTCTAAGAGGCAATCACGGAAAAAAAAAAGAAAAAACCTAACCTAGTGGTATATGGTATACAGTATGTGTATAGAGTGTACCATACAACTGCACCATAACTCATTGCTTTTCTTTCTAAATGCATTGATACCATGTGTGCAGAAATTATATTGATAGGATGTTTTGTCTGATACATATGTATCTGCCATTCTAAGGGTGAGTAGTGAGTATTTTACCAACTATTTCTGTTCACGTTAACTTAATTCAACCAACGTAAATTATCTTGATTTTGAGCGCATCCTCCGTGTATGGAAAAGTGTTTTTAAAAAATGGTCCACGTGTAAAGTATAGTTCAGTGTGACATGTCATGGGTTAGGCTTGGATAGGTGTTATGTGTGCTGCAGTTTCAGTTTTATCATTCAGTTTTAGTTTTAGGGACACTCTTTACACCACATGTTATAAAGATGGGTTATTTGCAGTAATCTTCATCTGTCAACATTCCCTTTTTGTTCATTAGGCTGGTTATTTTTTTGTTTGTCTAACACTACTGATTCAGTGTTGACAGAGCTTCTGAAGAATGTGTGTTACATTTTCGAACACGTGGCCCTGTCTGACTCAGTTTGGTGTCAGTGTGGCACGTTCCAGAGAAATGCACATTAGGACCTTGCTGGATCACAGACTGTTTCTGTTGGAGCACTGGGCCACATATTTGAGCCACATGTGTGCTTGAGACAGAGAGCCCAAATGAAACCCACATTGGGACGCAGAAGTGCTGCGTCTGCAGTTGCATTCCTGGAAGCAGACTCACAGGCTGACAAAGAGGGGGATGACTGTCACGGCTGAAATGGTATTCCGGGAATTATTTGATGGACGTCTCATTGTTATGGTTTTATTTCTTTTTGAATAGTTTGGAAGCTTTGCTACTGTGTCTGTTTTTCATGACTTGCTGCAGTAACCCTCATTTTTTAACAGAGGGCAGCAGTACGCCATTAAAAAACAAATCTGCTCCGTGTTGATCTCAGACCAGAGGCATGCCAAATACAAGCCATGAACTTAAGCTGATCACACTCTGCCTAATTTGTCCAATTTAAGCTTGTTTGATTCATTGGTTGAAAATTGTCTGTCTGAGGAGAGCCAAACCACCATTTACTCCAACTCCAAAGCATATTTGAAAGTCTGCCAGCCATATTTGGGGTTGCATGCACATTGCTGCATTGAAACAATATGTCAGTTTGGAGCATGACTTAATTTGAGCAGTAAGTAAAAATGTTGGTTGAGCCATGACAAGGGGAGTAACAGGGGTTAAAAGACGCTATCAACCTTTTGTCATAACACTTTTTCTCTCAAATCTTTAGAATTGTTGTGTTGGCCTCTTGAGACCTTTTTATTACTGCGGTCTGCCATACAAGAGAATAGAATGGTCCTTATGTGTCCCACTATACACCCAATGTGTGAAAAGTAATCTTCTCTATGACAGGCTGTAAAGACAGTCATGGGTTTATGTGTCCTTCTTCGCACAGCAGATTTCTGATCACAGCACGAGCTGAA
Organism: Gadopsis marmoratus; assembly: GCA_036023855.1. Taxonomy (NCBI): domain Eukaryota; kingdom Metazoa; phylum Chordata; class Actinopteri; order Centrarchiformes; family Percichthyidae; genus Gadopsis; species Gadopsis marmoratus. Next base: position 5,599 of record JAVQJF010084791.1, on the reverse strand, counting down.
GTTCCTTTCATGTGTGACGCTGATTCAAACCACTAATCCTGCCGTCAGTTAAAAATGTTGCCACTCAACCTTGAGCAGTTGTTTCACTTTTACTGGAAACTGAGGCAAACATAGGAGGACGCATGAACTGCAATAACTAGATATCATCATACATCGGTGCTTTTCTTTTGTTTTTGTAAAATCTGATCAAAATGTGACAAATGAGTTGTAGTTAAGATAAATATGCAACATCTTCTGCAGGGTCACTGTAACAGCTGACACTGGGACCTTACTTAGAGTACATGGATCATGGTGGGACATGGTGGAAAACTGCAATCATCACTGCATTCTGATCGCGTGTCCGTGACCAGCGTCGTCTCTGACCTGCTGTGTGGCTCATAATGTTCCTGATCAAGTGTTTTCATAACGGGTTTACCTCCCTTCTCTAGCAGGGAGCAGAGGCTTCTTAGCAGAGTGAGATGGATGCTGTGGTGCCTGTTGGGTAGGACAGAGGGAGGGAAGAACATTAAAATACTCTGAACTGACTGTACTTGTTGGCGTTCCCCAAGGCCCCGTTGAGGGCCCATTCTCCCTTGTCTTCATAAACAGAGGTTACTCGGGTACAAAGGAGGGGGGTTCATTCCTGCAAGGGTTCATGTACTTGAGCTTGGCATTTTTCATATTTACATTGCTTGATAGCCTCAGTAGATCTGTTTATGATATTTCCCCCCCTCAATGTTTGTTTGTAGTTCTTTCTTCTCAGCTAATGCTCTCCTCCATCTCCCGCCCTCTTTTGCGCTCTCTTTTTATCTCTTTCATCTGTCAGTGTGATATTCTGCATGGTAGGTTTCTAAATTAGTTCTCCAATAGATTTTGTTCATTTTTCTTTCTCACTAAACTGCATTGCATCTGATGTAACTAACCTAAAGAGCTTTGTGTTTGTATATTTTCTCCTACAAGAAGGAGGTCTGTATAGAAAAAATTACTGCAGCTAAAAATGATGGGTCACGTGTTCTGACAGCAGTTCAGATATGTGACAAGAATACAGCCGGCTGTTGTGACAATGAAGTGAACAGAGACAGAAACCACTCTGTTTGTGATTGCAGCTCCAAGTCTTTTCCCCCCAGCAAACCTGTAAGAAAGAAAGAAAAAAAAAATAGGCCACAAAATTTTGAAGCGGATCCATTTCCACTGCACTCAGTTTACTTTTAACTGTTTCAGCCCGTCTGTCCAACACCTGGTTGCTGAGCATGGCACTGAACAGAGCACGCTCTGTTCGGCGCCCAGGCAAATCTGCCGAGCCATACGGAAAATAAATCAGCTCCACATTCATTAAACAAAAAAGCTGTGGGCAGATTTATTTCATTATTGGGTCTCTCTCATTTTTAGCATCCACTTAGCTTTTATCCCTCTACCTTCTACTTTTTCCTCCCTCACATACAGAAATGTAACTCTTTAAGTTAATCCTCCATCTCATTCCTTTTGGCTCCTTGTGGAGCAAAAGGCCTCAGCCATACTTCTCTTCAAAGGGAACGAGCATCTTGGTTTTGTGTCTCCACCTCTTTGCTATCTCTTGTGCTGCCATTTGTGAGGTGCTGTGAAAACTGCTGGCCCAGCCACCTAAATTGCCGCATAATGACCCAGTGAAATGTCCCCCACAATGCGGGCCTGGGATCTCTGAAACAACACAGACAAACCTGCACAAATATGCTGCTCTGTTTATGGAGAGGCAAAGCCCTCATGGAAATAATCGGCCTATTAGGGTCAGATATTTCAAAGTGTGCTATCTGTTTTCCCTCTTTACCCTCACTTATGGTCTTTGATACAATTCCCATACCCCGTCCCCCAGCGGCAGCAGTTCTCTACGATAAAATCCAACTCTCACTCATTTTCTCTCTCCCTTTTTCTGTCTCACTGTGTCTCTCTGACACAGTGCAACGATAAAAGTGTTGATCTGTTATCATTTTGACTGTGCGATGCTGGTGCACATTGAGGGCACAGAGCAGAGCAACTGTGAAACCACAGCGCCCAAATATGACATTCTTGTGAAAATAAACATGCATCAGTTTCATTTAAAGAGATGAGAGAATTTGTTCAATTTGATTTTCACTCCCTTTTCCTCTTTGAAACTCTGCTGCCGAACACTCACATAATGGTAATAAGTCATGAAGGCAACATTACAGGAAAACAAATAATGATCGTAGCTTGGCTTGTTATTGTTACTTGAACATGGCTGCGGCCTTCGAGAAGTATCACCTGTTTTACACAAATCTAATGGCCTTGTCTGTGCCTTCCCAGCTGCTGACAGTATAACTAACTTTGAGCCACTATCAGCTCCATCCTCCCAGCATCCTCTGAGGAAGGAAGCAGGGCAGGCTGCATTAGTGCCCCACCAGCTTTGCACTGCCATCTCCTGCAGGGACACTGGTTATTTTTGGACTGAGGGCGGATCACGTTACGACTACGAGAAGACCCCTCAGACAGGAAATCACCCAGCACGCCACCCAGCAGCTCTTGCATTCTTGGCTCTGAGCCGCACTGACTGAACGCGGGTCAGTGATTCAGCCCCATGTGCAGACGGTGATCAGAGAGAGGAAAGCCCAGCAGAACAAGGGAGCCATCTTCTTTTCAACTCCGGATGACCTCTTCCCCACTGAAATCCCTGCTAACACATCAGCCAGTGTCACACAAATATATATCACCACACCCAGCAAGTTCGGACACGCAGTAGCTGTAGTACTTGTGCAAGATATAATGGGTCTATTTCCAAATAGTGATTGTTGTAGATGATCATTCATTTGGCCACACATAAAATTTAATTCATGATATCATTTTGTACATTCTGAATTCAGTTTGTGACAGTGACTCAGTCATATTTGACTCAGTATAGCAGGAAATAAAAAATAAATAAATACCAGCACACTACATGTTAATACCCAGCTCATCAGTCTCTCTGCAAACTGTATTTTAAAATCCAAGGTTTTGTAATCACCATAAAGTGACAGATGGAAATGAAGACATAGCTCTATTTATAGTGTCATGCACGCTATTACTCTGAAGGCATCAGTAAAGCTTATTTTACAGTTTCTCATAATGTGGAAGGCTAAAGCTGGAATAAACTATGGTTTAATTGCGCAGTCAACAGTCTACGGAGGTGAAAGCCAGATTAAATCAAGATCCTACATGACTGAAATATTTCCTGCATCATTACCGTAAACCAGCATAAAGATGCATAAAGTAGTCATGTGTTGTGCTATTTGTTTCATATGAACATTCCTGGGGTTAACTGAATAACCACACAGTTATAATGTGGGAAACATCAAAGGCTGTGTGGCCACCAGGGCTGAAGTGGAGAGCGTGGGAGGTTTGTGACATACCCCCGATTTCTCTCCATCTGCCCATCGAAAACATGCATGTACTGTACTGTATTAGTGTGCGTGTCAGTGCAGCTCGTGTGTATGTCTGTGTGGGAGAGGGGAGCCACGCTGCAACACTGTTTGGCTATTTTGCAGTGGACTTCCACCTTATTTTGACAAAGCATCATAATACCCTCAGCCAAACACCTCACATGGGAAATCCTCAGTAAGGAAATATGAAATGTGCTTTAAGTTGGGCAACATTTCCCTGCTGTTTAATATAGATAAATGTTTTACATGTATATATATGTATATATATATATATACTTAAATTCTATTCATTCATTCATTCATTCATTATCCATACTGCTTATCCCGAAGGGTCGCAGGGGGGGGGCTGGAGCCTATCCCAGCTAACATTAAATTCTATTGTTAAAATTAATCTCAGGACTGTGCCAAGTTAAGCCAAATCACAAATAATATTGACTTTTCAAGGTTTTGATTTTTGTTTGTCTGTTTCTGAGAAAAGGAATGTGTGCCAGTGCCTGGTTTATTGGTGTTCACATCAGTCTGACCTCAGGGTGTAAAGGGCTGTTGCTTCAACGTTACTTCACCAGCTCAGGTTACACACCACCCATCCACCCTCAGAGAAAGCAAATTGGAGGTGGCCGCTGCCTGAATTAGTCCTGCTCGCTCACATGCAAATTATGAAATGCAAGGGATCTCCACAACACCACGCAGCATTTGGCATCCATTATGGATTATTATGTGTGTGTCCATATCCATGTGAATCAAATGCATCGCAAATGCCCTCTTCACTCAAAACACCCACCACTCCTTTTTAAAATACACAAACTCACATACATAAACTCCTTAGCTGCGTTTTTAAGTAATACATGGACTATTTACTGCCACAACATGCAAATATGCATAATCACTTCTTATTGGCTAAAACAGAGGAATTCCTGACACTATATTGAGTGCTATAAATGTGCATCTTCTTGTGTACAGTGCCCAAAAGTGCAGTTGGACTGAGGAATCCCACGGTGTGGGCGTTTCAGCTCAGTAATGGACATTGTTGGCCTTTGCAGGACTGTGAATGATACTGACACCTATATTACTCAGTATTTATGATCAAGGTTTCTCAAACTCACCATGACACCCTCCTTATCTACTGAAATGTGCTTCTCATAAGATCCGCACAAGCTATAAAGCGCATGGTGTACAATCTGACCATTGCTATCATTTAGCCTCATTTTCATGACCATCATGACCTATCAAGTAAAGTGTAAAGAGATGGGGACCTATGAGTGGGGGATAATGTTATCTTATTGTTTTTCTCACTTTAAGTAGCAAATAGCCTCACATATCAGTTCTTATCTATATGCGATGAAGGGCGTACTGGTATCCATCCACTCTGTGCAAACGGCAGCAGCTGAAGATGCTAGAAAACACCACAGAAGTGAACTATAAATAAATGGATTTATGGGGAACTTCTCGCCCATACAACCTTGGGTACAGTACATTCATTGGTTGGAAGGTATAGAGAGAGAAAGGAAGAAGGAGTCAACCATCTACCCCTCTTTCATCATTTCTCCACTCCCTCCACACTGCTGCTGCACCAGAACCCACCTTCATTAAAACTCACTCGAGGGTTATGAATGGGTCTGTCTGGCTTGCTGCGCAGCCTTGAAAGCACAGCTGGTTCCTATTACAGCCTCTCACCGCATGTGTGTGTGTGTGTGTTGGTGTGGGTGTGTGTGTGTGTGTTGGTGTGGGTGTGGGTGTGGGTGTGGGTGAGAGAAAGAAAACGAGAGAGAGCCCAGTCATCTGACACTGAGGGGTAACAGGTTCTGGTTAATCCCTGGCAGGTAGCTCTGATGAGACCCAGAATTCAGGTGCTGCCAGAGCGGAGCAGAGGCGGGGGAGGGGAGCGTCTGTAGGTAAAGAGGTGGAGAAAAGTGATTTTCAGGCCTTATAGGGTGTCCATCTGAACCTCCAAGACCTTCATCTCCCTTTCTCCTCCCAATCCCATCCTCCTCATCCTTGTCCTCCAGTTCCTTTTATTTTATAATAATTGGATTGTTCGGTCGTTTAATGGTCAATCATGATACACATATACACACGTGCAGAGAACAATGTTCACCTTCCTCCCCCCTTCCACTCTCCCTCTTCCTCCTTCTCCCATTTTCACCCACCCCCCCAACCCCAGGTCACATCACTTTCCTCTTTCACTGCCTTTCTGCTCACCTTCCTTCACCTGC
>JAVQJF010084784.1:0-22096 GCA_036023855.1 Gadopsis marmoratus | reverse complement strand
CTGCACCAGCGTAGGGTCTGACAATGGGTCCAAGGATTTCATCCCGATACCTAATGGCAGTCAGGGTGCCGTTGTCTAGCCTGTAGAGGTCTGTGCGTCCCTCCATGGATATGCCTCCCCAGACTATCACTGACCCACCACCAAACCGGTCATGCTGAACGATGTTAAAGGCAGCATAATGTTCTCCACAGCTTCTCCGGACTCTTTCACGTCTGTCACACGTGCTCAGGGTGAACCTGCTCTCATCTGTGAAAAGCACAGGGCACCAGTGGCAGACCTGCCAATTCTTGTGTTCTATGGAAAATGCCAGTTGAGCTCCACGGTGCCGGGCAGTGAGCACAGGGCCCACCAAAGGAAGTCGGGCCCTCAGGCGGCCTCCCTCATGAAGTCTGTTTCTGATTGTTTGGTCAGAGACATTCACACCAGAGACATTCACACCTGCTGGAGGTCATTTTGTAGGGCTCTGGCAGTGCTCATCCTGTTCCTCCTTGCACAAAGGAACAGATACCGGTCCTGCTGCTGGGTTAAGGACCTTCTACAGCCCTGTCCAGCTCTCCGAGAGTAACTGCTTGTCTCCTGGAATCTCCTCCATGCTCTTGAGACTGTGCTGGGAGACACAGAAAACCTTCTGGCAAAGGCACGTATTGATGTGCCATCCTGGAGGAGTTGGACTTCTTGTGCAACCTCTGTAGGGTCCAGGTATCACCTCATGCTACCAGTAGTAACACTGACCCTAGCCAAATGCAAAACTAGTGAAAACAGTTGGAAAAGATGAGGAGGGGAATCCACCTGTAAAACCATTCCTGTTTTGGGGGTCGTCTCATTGTTGTCTCTCTAGTGCACCTGTCATTAATTTCATTAACACCAAAGCAGCTGAAACATTAACAATCCCCAACTGACCAGATCAATGTCCCAGAAGTTTAATAGACTTGATGTTTTATTCTGCTTAAAAGCTGAGTAGTGTATTTTTAATTATCATACTACTGTATTAAGTCTAAACTACAATACAAGATCAAGGCTGTTTCTTTATTCCGATGTCTTCTATATGGATGCTGACATTTTGCCTGGGGCATGCAGCTTTAGCATCAGTCTTTTAGCATGATATCATATACATGTCATAGCAGACAAATCAATATGTACACACACAAACAAGGAGGAACCTGGGTGGTAGCCAAAGCAACTACAAGAAAACAGAAACACCCCTAACCGAAAACAACCAAAAGCAAGACAACTATCTTAGCTGATAAAGTTTTACACAAAACATTACATGAGCAGCTCCACCCAGCTTACCTAGTGTATCCAACACTGAATCACTACATGGGTGAGATGTACAAGGGATCCCCACACTTCCCTGGTCCTTTAACCTCTCACCACAAACTGTTTCGGTCTCCGAGCAATAATTAATTTACACTGAGGTCTCTAGCTTTGAAGTCGTGCTGTGTAGTGCTGTCCTGAGGTCAATATCCCAGAAGTTTAATAGACTTCTTCCTCGGCTTTATGGCTGCTGGGCTGATTGGCGCACCTAGTCAGCCATCCATCAGTCGTGCCTGAAATGAATTAGGAGCGACAGCACAACAACGAGCCACACCCACACTCTGCTACCTGTCTGTCTCGTTACAATGACAAATTAAGAAGATAAAAGGTTTGGAGTCAGTTCCAAGTGTTGAATATGCATTTGGTAGCTGTGCATGGGAAGTCGCAATATGCGGTTCAAAGAGGTGTCGATACAAGTGAAGGAGGCCATCATTAGGCTGAAAAAACAAAACAAGCCTATCAGACATACAGCAGAAACCTTAGGAGTGGCCAAATCAACAATTTGGTACATTCTTAAAAAAAAGAATGCAGTGGCGAGCTCAGCAACAACAAAAGTCCTGGAAGACCACGGAAGACAACTAAAGCAAATGATCGCAGAATTCTTTCCTTGGTGAAGAAAAATTCCTTCACAACTTCTAGCAAAGTCAAGAACACTGTCAAGGAGGTATCATTATCAAAGCCTACAATCAATGAATGTAAATACAGAGGGTTTACAACAAGGGGAAAACCACAGGAAACACCTAAAGAAGCCTGGCCAATTCTGGAACAAGATTCTGTGGACAGTTGAAACCAAGATTAACTTGTACCAGAATGATGGAAAGACAGGAGTATAGAGAAAGAAAGGAACGGGTCATGATCCAAAGCACCACACCAGACATGGTGGAAGTAGTATTACAGCATGGGCATGTATGGCTGCCAGTGGAACTGGGTCCCTGGTGTTTATTGATGACGTGACTGCTGATGGAAGTAGCAGGGTGGATTCTGAAGTGCATAGGACTAAACTATCTAGACAAAGATTTATATAAATATTCTGAACATCAGGTAAACATGTGTGTCGACTGAAAGGTAAACAGCTGGAAGACTGCAATGAGAGTGAGATTATAATACCATATGGTACCATATTTAAATCTGCATGTCTCCTTTTCCACCAACAACATGAATAAAAACTCTTGTGTAGAGATGTTTTGCCAAGTTTTGGATCAGTTATATATTCACACCTTTTTGTGACAATCACCGAAATCTCGCCTGTCAGCTTGTCATGGGTTCCCACTTTCATGTCAACATGTGGACAAATTCTCCCTCAGCTCTGTCTGTTGGAAGGGGGTGTTTTGTGTCTTCGTTTCAGTGCTTCCAGCACAGCTAGCAGTATAGAAAGAAAGAAAGTTATTTCACTGTCACAAAACCATGAATTTCCCTCAAATTCCAGAATGGCAATACACTGCCGAGGACACTAGATGGAGGCAGTAGACAGTTTACGCTTGAAGCCACCAGGGAAGGCTGCTGCCACATGATTCAAATGCTAAACAACTATATCATAACAGTCACACTGAAATTTAAACACTATTAAAGCACTCTCTTGTTTTTTCTCTTGTCATTTTCTAAAGCATAAATGTGGACATGAAGGAAAAAAAAAGTCTATTTTAAAAGTCTGTTTTATTTATGTGGCTGAAAATAACAAATGTGTCACACGTGGCTTTACAATCTTTACAACATGTGATTCAAATAAACCTCCACAAAAGAATCATTTAACAGGAAGAAAGGGAGCCCTCTGGAAGTGGTAAGGCACAAAAAGGTTTCAATGTTCTTGCTTCTCAATTGACGGTTGAGAAAAGTTGGTGGAAAAATGTATTAACAAGGGCAAAATTAAAAGAGAATAGTCCATTACTTGCAGCTTTCTCTCCTGGACTGCACATTCCAGCTATCTAAGAGCCATGACCCCAGTCACTGTTATCTAAAGAACCCACAGAGTCCAGTCACAGAACACAGAGGAACTGAGTCAGCCAGTATTTTTACTTTTTACATGTAACAACAAAGTGTGGGACAAACACCAAGCAGGTTCAAGCAGTTTAAAATACATTTTCCGTTACACAAACAAATGCAGAAATAGTCTGATTGTTATTTCACATATTCTGTATTAAGGACAGAAAATAGGAACAAATCACATGACCTGAAAATGGTATAAAATACATGATCACAGCTCATCAGAGACAGAAAAGACACAAAATGAAACGTACAGCTTTATGAATGTCTAAAAGAGAGCTTTAAAAATTGATACATGGATAAATTAAAAGCATGCCACGCTCGCATTGTGACACATCACTGGACGTCCCTGAATAAATTGTAGGCCTTTGGGCAGCCCTGACTGTCAAAATGACCAAATGAGTTTGGCGGCTCTCAACGCCTGTTTAGTTGTACTTTGGCACATCCAGTAGGTACACATACAGACCAAGGGATAACAACTTAATATAACATTTTAATATGATTCTCCACCACTAAAATTGTTTGTTTTTTCAGAGTATAGAGATATATTTTTTATTTTATTTGTTCCCCTGACTTTTCATCCCAGTGAGAGCTTGTATAACATTCACATGTTATTGTGCGCACATTAGCATTTAGCTCGAAGTCCAGCTGTACATAAGTACAGACAGCGTTTGATTCTAGGTTTTTAATTTACTTACATTTATTAAATTAATTGTAATTGTTCATTTTGGCTGAAACTGTTCTACACATGCAACACAATGCTTGTTTAGGTACAGGAGCATGTAACTTCTTCTTTTAACCCTTTTAAGCAATTAAACTGAACCACATTCTCCTTTCTAGAACTCTTTTGCAGAAAAAGGTCACGGTCAAAGTCAGGGTCGCACTGAAGGATTAAAAACCAAAAGGACGTCAGAGCTGGGGTACAGTTATCTCGCTCCCACTCAACACTATAGTGTCCGCACAAGAGAAAGGGTTTTGCCCCCTCATGTCTTTACCAGCTTGGGCAGCTATGGGACTGAGGGAGGCCAGTCAGATAGGAAATGCAATTAGAAGTCACAGTGAAGAAGGAACATTAGCAGCCACAGACAAAAGAGGTCACAGTGCTGCAACCCCAGGTGAGGAAGGAGGTCGTAATAATAAGCACCCGGTCCCTTTCCTGCATCTGGAGGTGGAGGGAGGTGGCCGTACAGGCTGCGACACAATGGCCGCAACTCTTCATCAGTGCTTTCTTTACTGTCCATCAAGATCCCCAAAGAACAGCCAGCAAAGACTGTAATAATCTATGAAATGTCATTTATGCTGAACATATTGTGGATGATTCCGATCCCAGTGGCACATGTGACCTAAATTATGTACCCACTTTAAAAATAAGCACAAGTATGGATAGACAAACAAAGCATTGCACACACCTTAGTTAAAGATAGTGCTCAGTGTTGGTTGAATTACTTTTCAAAGTATGAGAGAACATAGAGAGAACAGTTTGACTTCTTTTTGTGATTTATGAGCTTTTCTCATATGACAAAATCACACTTTTTTGCAGTGTTGCGGAATCATTTTCAGTGACAATACTAAATGATCCTGTCAACAATTTTCCAAGTCAGTTGTGTTGCGATACATGTCGAACCTCCTGTTTCGACCTCTGTGCTGGACAACAACAAGCTGATATAGTACATCCGGTCCTTTTTAATAATCATACAAATAATTTGACTGTTGGGTTCAGCTATCAGTTTCAAAACAAGTGCCTCCCTCCTTCACTGCCTTATCTGTGTTGTGCACGTTGTGTAATGTTTTCTCAGAGTCATCTCACACAGAATAAAGCACTTAACCCGGTACCAGTTTAAAATAATTATAGTTACACAAAACTTTGGAATGACATCCACTTAGTATAAAGGTCATAACCTTCACATTTACATGGATGGATACAACCTGCTTCACAACCACTACCATTCTTAGCACTTATTAAAAATGTCTTATTTACACTTACTTTTAGGATGGTATTATAATTTCATATATTTTTTTCATATATTGTTGTGTTTTTGTTTTCGCTGAACTTATTCTGTGATTTATTGTGTCTTACTACAGCGACCTGCAGTAAAATATTTGTAACTGAGGTACAGTTACATGTTACATAATATTATATATATATATATATATAATATATATATATTATCAAAACAACTTACGAAGTCAATGAAAGTCAAAATTAACAATGTCATATTTAAAATAATAGACAAAAATTAAAAACCAATGAAATAAACAGGTAAGTCCAAAAAAATAAAGATGTACTTTTGATAAAAGTGTGTTTTTAGAAGAACTGACTCAAATGAATCTCCCCTTACACCTTACCTAACAGTTATTGTTGTTGTTGAAGTCAGGCACATTAATTAACTGTTTGTTTTCTGTCTGTAGTTTATTCTAGTGTATATTGGGTAAAGAAATTGGGAGTACAAATGAAATAATAATTATTATTATTATTGTCTTCACTGTGTCAGTTGAAACAATCGTCGGTTGTGTTGTTTGTGTACAGGGAATAAAGAAATTACATGAGTCGACAGGAAATGCACAGAGATAACAGGAAACATGTTTGCGCAGGCCGGCACCATCATGATGATTTTCCAGTGAAGCAGTTTTTACACGTCCTGTGTCTCAGTTAGTCTAATAAAGCGACTCCCAGAAGCATCCAACCATTCCACCTTTAATATCCTCACAGCTACTCCTGCAGAAAGCTGCACATCCCAAATGGGGAAAAACACTTGATGCTAAACAAAGGAAATCCTTTAGACGGGAAAGAACTCTCCTTTCGCTCAAGTCTCAAGTACTATATTTATTAATTGGCGCCAACACAATACACTTTTGGTTCTTGAATTAACAGTGCGTTCCCATCAACGAACAGGATGTTTGTCTGTTCTCATGACGATTCATTTCCCTGCTCCATTTTGGCTCCATGGTAATATTGTACTGGTACAAATTAAAGTAAATTTGCCCTGAACTAATTCTTCAATCCACGTCAACACTTCCATATTACAGAGATGTAAGGAAAGTGCCATTAAAACCTCCCAAATGTTCAAACATGGGGTATTTATTTCTTTATTTAAACAACCCAGTTTATATTTATCTATATTCATTTGTGGTTTTTTTTTTGTAAATCAGGCAATCATCAAAGATTAAAAATAAAATCTGGCTGCTTCTGCTGTGTTTATGCTTATTTTGGGAAAGGTCATCAGATCACACTCATCAGATACCAAGACAAGCGTCATCTCCCCCCCCCCCCATGTGTTCTTTATAAGAGATATATTAGGATTTTATTTGGGCTATGGATATCCGTGTTATCTACAGTTAAATGATAGCACATTGTTTTTAACAACATGTATACAAGAGCATTTCCAAAGGTTCCTCCCATGTGCCTCCACCGGCCAGCTGACATGTTGGCAGGTAAACATAAACATGCTGGAAGGATTATAGCGTGTTGCCAGTAAATCTTGCCTGAAACATCACAGGAGGGGTGGGGGAGTCCTGTGTAGACAATTAGACACACAATAGGTGACGCACACAGGGACAAAGAGTGATTTCCGAGTCTAAATAGCTTTATTACAAAGAAGAGTCAGGAACAGTTGATGTGCTACATTTAAACAAAGCTTTTAATTTTTTCTGTATTGACATTACTGGTTTGGCTTATTCATGCTAAGTTGCATTCTGATACAAATCATTTACACACAAGCTTCACATTTTACATTCCAAAGTGCAAAGGTTATTCAAATTGCTTTTCAAAATTAATATTTAAGTATAAACTGCCACAGTGTGCAATATATGGTGCATTTATTAATACACAATACGTGAATTCAACATGAGAAGCTTCCATTTAGCTGTGCATAACAGATGCAGTGGAAGATAAATCTCCCACGTTTGGACTTTCTCATCAAGAGCGACTAACCCAATATTCTTGAGAGAGCTTGTTTATCCCTGGAAAAAGAAAGAAAGAAAGAAAGATACTACATTACTTCTTGATGTGATGCTAGTGAGTGGGTGCATCACACATCACCTTTTGTTAAATGATATGTTTGGTGATATCCTATATTTGTGTTATTGTCAACAAATGCCATGAAATAAACCAAAACCCTATGATAAATTTATCAGTCCAAGTCTGAAGTCTGTGCAGAAAATATTAAAAACACTTCAATGAGCCACACTGTTGCAGTGGCATATGACATGTTCCTTCATTGCAATGAACATGGGCACTGCAGTATTTTGAGTCATTTCTTGTTGGCTTAGGTTTTATCGTGGGGTTTCTCACACTAACAAAAATACAGAATATCACCTCTTTGCACACACAACAAAAACAGCAGCATCACCTTCACATTCAAACTCAAACTAAAGCTAAATATACTTAATCTACTACTCACTCTGGGACAGGGGGGTTGATGATGCGCTGCAGAGCTTTAAGGTGCTGCTCAACGCTGACTGCTAGGAACATAAGGAACATACATAAAGCATACCTTTACTTAAAAAAGTTCCAGAATGTGAATAATAAACTGTAATAAACTGACGCATTCATTTATCCTTACCGTGGCCACCTCCCTGTCCACTTGTCCTTCCTGCACCAAAGGATGGTCCAGTTCCACCATTATTATTCCCACTTGATGTTCCCTTCCCTGTTTCACTTCCTGTCTTACTTTGTCCTAAGCTACCAAGCCCAAACCAAGGAAATGTGGCGGTGCTTGACCCACTCTTGCTCGACGATCCAGGTGACCCAGAGAATGGCCCAGAGGCTGGTGAGCCTCTCCCACTAAGTGCTGGCTTATTTGAGGCTATCCCACTTGAGCTAAGACCTGTCCCGGTGGAGCTACCTGACCCAGCCGATAAGAGGGTTGAGCTAGATGAGCCCGACCCAGTTGATCCTGGCTTATTGAATCCTGACCCAGTGGAGCTACCTGACCCAGTCGATAAGAGGGATGAGCTAGAAGAGCCCGACCCAGTTGATGCTGGCTTATTGAATCCTGACCCAGTGGAGAAAAGGGTTGAGCTTGAAGAGCCTCCACCACCTAATGAGCGCCACCCTGGCTGACTCTGTGTGCCTGCCCCTTGAAATCCACCAAACTCTGTCTGAAATGAAATGAGAGCAATGTTAATATGGGAAATTGGTTCTAATTTCATTAATTTCATTACCATTATATGATTTTAAACTGACACAAAACACGATTATATTGAATTATGTTTTTTTAAAGATGTAAACCCCTGATTGCTCAATTTGAAGAACATTATAGGGCTTTATGTCGAGGTTAAAAATGTGTCCGTACACAACAGCAGACACACACTGACAGAAATATTTGCCCAGTTCCCACCCTTCTGCCCTCTGGTACTTTACTGGCAGACAATGTTCCCTGAGTGAAACTCAACTAAAGTAATCACTGTTTTAATACTACTTTGTCTTTTCTCCTTTTAACTGCCTTCGCTGCTTCTCTACAAACATTGTTCAGATTGTTCTTGGTGCAGAAATTTTAATATCTAATCTTGAGTAGTCTGAGTGTAATTTTGGTGATTAGAGACTGAACAAAGAATACAGAAGAGCTCAAACAGCCCAGCTTGTGGCCCCTAGAAGCCATGATGCTGCTTACACCTCTGCAGAGTTTATAACATGTTCATGTAATCAGTCATGGCACTTGTTTTCTTACCCTAGGCACGCAGGACATGTTGAGCTGCTTGATTTGCTCTGTAAGGTGCTCAGCTTCTTTAGTTTTATATTTGACATTGTTGACCAGGACTTCTATCTCTCCATTTAGCCTCATCTTGTCCATCAGGAGTCTCTCCTTGTCCTCATCATGTTTCTGCTGAAGCTTGTTGACGTTCTGTCTGTGCTGCTGGATCATGCCTGTGCGGTTCTGGCTGCACCAGCGGTAGTCCTCAGACAGTCGCCAGTTCTCTGCCTTCAAGCGGCTGTTCTCACCCTGGATGCCTGAAACCTGTTCTCCCACAGTGTTCAGGTAACGCTGGAACTTGTCCTCCACTTCATTGGACAGGCTGGAGCAGTTGGTGCGAATCTGCTCCAGGTGTTCCCTCTGTTTCGCACAGGTGAGCTGGAAGGCGATGTGTGCAGGGAAGAGGGAATCGACCTTCTGTAGGAAAGCCTTGGTGACATTGGAGACACCACTCAAGGACGTGGCAAAGTCATCTTTGCATTTTTGTCTATAGAACTCCACCTCCTTTTCATGTATGGATTTCTCCCTTCTCAGATGGATGGCTTCCAAGTTAATGTTGTCCCTGTCTTTGGAAATCTGGTCAATTTGCATCTTCATCCTATGCGTTGTTTGCGTGAAGTTAGACTCCACAAGCTCAAGCCTGGCTTTCAGCTGGTCAGGCAGCAGCCCGCAGTTACAGCCACCTGCAAGTGTTTCTTAAAAGTTTATGGCAGAAGATGAGTAGAAGTAGGAGATTGTATCTTTCTCTAAAACGCATTAACAGTTTCAACAATATAAGCGGCAGCTGTTTCAACTGCAGGTGAGGATTAGGGAGGATAACTTGAGCATGTTTCATTTGTTTGTTGGATTATTTTTGGGTGTGCACTGAATAACTGTCATACTTACGTGGTGTTTGGCATGGGACAGTAATACGTGTGGTCCTCATCAACTCACTAGTGCACTGCAGCTGTTAGTGAAAGAAAAGCCATTGGTGATTCAGTGATTTGTTCTTGACCAGTTGTGAAATGGTGTGAAACCAACAGGAGAAACAACTGATCATTTACCGTTTACCTCACTCATTAGCCAAGGTTAGTATGTTTACACTGTCTTACAAATATCCTGAAGTGGTGCTTTGAAGCATAATAAATATAATAATCTGTTGTATTGGTGCTTGATCTAAAAGGTATGAAATAATATTTCTGAACTAAATTTTACAATCCTATTTGTTGAAAAACACCAAAATGACATTTAGACAGTAATCAGTGGTGTGAGTATACTCAGTATTTGAAACCAGTATGACACCGTTAAAACTCTTAAGATCACTGAAGCGCAAACTTTAACAACTTCTGCTGAGGCTCAACTTGACTAAAAGCATTGCAGGTATGTTGATGGGTGTTTTCCTTTCAGTTCAGATAGTGAACCATACTGACACAAACATATCCACACCTTCATTTCTGTGGCTGTTTAGAGTTAAATTCCAAATAAGACGTTGAAGTTAAATTACACATGAAAACACTCTGTCATACTAACGACAGAAACTTGCATGTTATAATCAAAAGGCTTAGCTCAGTTTCTCACCAGCCTCCTGTCCATATCTTGGATAAGGATCGCTGAGATGTTTGATAAGTAGAGCAGGTTGGCAAGGTCGAAGTCGTTACGGGCCTTATTGATCAGGGTGACGTTGAGTAAGTTGGTCAGGTTCTTCCTCTGCTGCCTCAGGGCGACATTCTCTATGGAGAGTCGGCTGAAGCTCTCCTCCAGGTCCTGGATACGTGAAGTGGACGCCGAGTCCTGATTCTTACCGTAGATCAGAAAGAGCACCAGGCTAACGATGATAAGAGACTGAATGAGTGAAGAGAAGAAGAAGACGATGCGCACGTAGTAGCCACAGCTCTTGCCCTTTGAGCGGTACTGCATCTTCTTTTGGGCCTCCAGGCTGTACTTGGAGTCCTTGGAGTAGCCGCTACTATACATAGATACCGATGACCAAAGGAACGGTCAGAGGGAAGTAGTATATAGTACAGTCCAAGGCTTGAGAGTTACTATGAGCGGCCAGACAAATTCAAACAAGGCTCATCTCGAAATCACAAGACAAACACGTTCCTCCCGAGCACTCGGCAAGCCAAATGAACTTCTAACAAAGTCCAATGAACTACAGACGTGGGCCAGGCGTTTCCTCTCTGCAGCGCCAATAGCATGAGAATCGATCAGATTGTGGGTGAGGTGTAAACACGGGTAGGACTTTATAAACTCCTCTGGCCGCACACTTCCCATGAGAAGTTGTCCTGGCCTCAGTCCCCTCCCTCCATAAGCCATCTCCTTGCTGCATTGGCTGACCCTGCCGACGCAGAGGTTGTTAACACACACACACACACACACACACACACACACACACACATGGCCTGTATGCATGCATGTACAGTATATATAAGATAAACCCTCACGCCATTTAAAAATGTTTATGTACCCGGTCCCACATTTAGGTTTCCTCACCATAAAATGTAATTTAATGAACATTTAGTGTTGAGCAAATTAGCATGAAGCTTTAAAGCTAGAATGCAAAATAGCAAAGTCTCTATTTTGGTATTATTGATTAAGTGTGCATTTACTGTATATTGGCAACACCTTCTGTATTATATGGCGAAAACCTACAGGCCATAACAACCTCGTCAGACTCACAGTGTGAAGCTCCTACATAAATGTGCCATAACCATCTTTATGGGATCATGAACAGTGTTTTCCGGTGCACACCAGACCGGGAGGACAATGGCTCTTCTGACATTCTCGTTCAGTGGCTCTTTGATGCCGCGAGTCTCAGTCCAACATGATGACGTGGGTAAGCTGCCCTCTGTCTCATAGGACACACACACACACACACACACAGAGAGACTCTCAATTTAAAATGAAATACAAGAGCCTGACAGTAACATGCAGAACATTTTCCTGCCAGGCATTGTTGACGTGTCAGGCCCCATCTTGACAGGAAGCAGTAATTCATAGAGGAACTGCTGATGGCCAAACCTGCAGCAACTTAAGATCTGAGATAAAAGGCGCCAACAAACGCAGGGTTTCAGAGACAAATACGGGACATAAACAGTCACAGTGTTGATTTAATTGAGATTGAAGTGGGTTGTTTTTATCTTCACTTGTTTTTTTTTGGTTGTTTTTACATTTTGGATCCATTCATGGAATGTTGCCAACCTGGCTGACACGGCACAGTAGGAAAGGCTTGCTGCATAATTTATATGACACACTAATGCTTTGTATCAGTTACAGGGAGGGCCAGAGTTCTCATGCAATAAAAATATTATTCTTATAGAGAGAGAGAGAAGGTGGTCCAGTCAGCTTGATTAATGCCCAGCAGACTTAATGCTGAGAATGAAATACAAATAATTTAAGTTTACTGTAAGTGTCTATTTCATGGTTTTGTAAAAAGATTGTCACTGTATGCATGAATAAACAAATCCTATATTCTGGAGTCTCAGTGCACACACACTTTGACAAGGAGCTGACTGTCAGATAGTGAAACAGAGGTTCATGGCAGTGGTGGCCCAGGAGGTAGAGCGGGTCATCCATTAATCCCAGGGTTGGCAGTATGATCCCGGGTCCTATCCACATGTCGAAGTGTCTTTGGGGAAAGACACTGAACCCTAAGTTGCTCCAGATGGTAGCAGCACACTGCATCTGTTAAGATTGAAAAGAGTGCTCCCAAAATGTCCTCACTGAGGGACTAATAAAGGATGATTATTATCATAATGAGCTCATTCTGAGAGTTAGAGAAGAAGATTGATGCCATTATCATGTAAGCTAAATATGAAGCTACAGCCAGCAGCCACTTAGCATAGCTTAGCATAAAGCTAGGAAACAGCTAGCCTGGCTCTGTCCAAAGGTAACAAAATCCACCCACCTGCACCTCTAAAGCTCACTAGCTAAAACGTTATATCTTGTTTGTTTACTCAGCACAAAAACTGAAGAGTAAAAATACCTGGCAACTTCAACGATAAGACTCCAGATTAGCTGTTTCATGTTTACAATCTTTACACTTAGCTTAGCTTAGCTAACCAGCTGCTGGCTGTAGCGTCATATTTACCAGACAGACATGAGAGTGGTATCAATTTACTCATCTAACCCTCAGCAAGAAAGCAAATAGGGGAATTTCCAAAAATGTTGAACTATACTTTAAAAAGTAACACTCTAACATTGTTAGATTCTAAAAAACAATAATAATAATAATAATAACAATGAAAGATGAGAATAAATTCAGGCTTGTTTCACTGTGGAGAGCAAAGATGTGCTGCTGTAATATCTCAACACCTCTGCTTCAGTCTCTCCAGTCATTAAATTGATAAACATGCACCACATGGAACTGTAATGGCCTGCATGTTGAGCTACTTCCAAAAAACAAACTGTACAGAATATGGATATTAGAGCTATACACTTGTGCAAGGTGTGTGTGCAAAGGTCACAGTGTGCAAATACAAATTGTCATGGGGCATCCTGTGTAAAAGGTTCTATCATTCACTGAATCACACCAACTGTGCTCTCCTAAACTTTGAGATGGATTCTAACACACACGTAACTCCTAGCATACCCATGCAGATAGATTTGGTTTAATTTGCTGAGGATTTGTGATTTCTGCCTCTGAAACACAGTATGTGGAGCCATTTCAATTAACTGAAAGGTGAATGGAGTCTGTTAAATCTTTAAAGGCATGTCATAATCCAAGAGTCTGTGCAATTTCAGTTTAAAATGATCTCATTTATATTTAATTTTGACTTTTGTGAGTAAGAAGTTCCACAAGTTGTTCCCCCCAACAGATGTCTTTTCAAAGTATGTTTTATAAAAAAGCACCTTACAATTACTAATAGTTAAATCCCATGTTGCTCTGAGAGGGTACACAATGTCACTAACACCTTTATTAATATTAGAAAAGTTAGTAAAATGATCTAAACTTCTTCAGAACATGGCAGCAGTGAGATCCTATCAACTTCATATCAAAAATGTTTAATTGCACAATTAAGTGTAATTTTACGAAGCTTGAATAGTGGAATCTGTTCGTGAGCAAGACCTTTTCTTAGAATTTAAAATACGTTCTAGTGAAAAGTGTTTATCCAAACCACCCAAATACTGTTTATCTCCCATCCCAAAAACATATCTAAAGCTGTCCATGTGGGTGTAAAACTGTGTAATTTGGTAGCACCTCATGGGTGAACAAGCCAAAGCTGTATCACTCACACACACCATCCAGCTATTGTAGGTGTGTCTGGGGGGCCTCTGGGGGTCACAGATTACACTCTATACTGGGTCAGGTAGTGAGGGAACAGAGCTCTATTGTGTTGGCAGTGTTTAGCGGTATGACACGTTCTGTTTGACACAAAGCAAACTGAAGAGTGTTTACAGGAATGGTTTCCTGTCAGCTGAAGGAGTCTGTTGAGATCGTCTTGGCCTGTTTGGTTGCTCTCTGTTGAGCATGAACTAGATGTCACTGACATTACCAATACACTTAAATTTAAGAAAGTCGACATTCACCAGTCAGTTAACTAAGTGTACGGCAGGAAGAAGGCATTGCAGTGTGTTTATTGTTTTCTTTGAAACCTGAAGACCGGACTCCAAAGTCACTAAACTGAACCTCACGATGCACTCCATTATGTTCATGTTTCTTGAATTGAAATACAACATAAACCCACCCAACATCCACTGAGATCAGCTTGTGTTGGTTTAAAATGCAGACCACTACTGCTTTGAATGAGCAACATACTGTAAGTTCAGTTTCTCATTGACACATTTAAGCCTTGTTGGAATAATAGGCTTAAATACTTCATTCTTAATTTATTTGAATTTTACTACGAACTCCATGAACATACACATCATTTTCAAAATCCAGTGTAAATGTAATATATTGCTTAGATCTCAGACAATAGAAAATAGAATTTTTGGGGGTAAATGTTGGAACATACGTTTTTTAAATAACATTAAACTAAACAAGTAAAGAAATCTAAAGGCTGTTGACGTATCACACAGGTAGATAATGTAATACGGGTACAAGGGCTTTGATGTATTTAAACTGATTATACTGTTTTAAAATTTGAATCATGTATACTATGTGCATGCACAGAAGAAACCTTGCTATATAAATTGCTATTTATATTCTTTGCTGTTACCTGGTTACTGTAATTCTCATGTTTACATGGTCAGCAATCAGAATTTTGTTATTTGAAACAAGACTGGTGTATTTTAATTAATGATAATAATGATAGTAATGATATAGCATTTGGACTGATGGCACAGGGAGGACAGTCTCATTCAAGACACACACACACTAAGCATTACTTGTCATGGAACACTGACACTTAGTGGGGAATCAATATAACTGCAGCTGATAAATGTAGTGAATGAACATACAGGTATGTGAATGATCTAGACGTTCAGAAGTAAATTGTAGTAGTACATGGCACACAAGATAAACAGCTGTGCAGGATACACAGTGAAAGTAAGTTAAAATGTTGTATTTTACTTATTTATGGCTTTTACAGTTATTGGTCTGATTATTTGTATTCAATATTTGATGGACTGAGTCTCACATGTAATCGACGATCCTGAATTGTTAAACTGACAATTGTCCTCCAAAAACTAACCTAGAATCTGACTGAAATGTGGATTTATTTATAGTATTCTTACAATTGGACACAGCCAAGCTAGTTATTCCCTCCTGTTTTCAGTTTTTATGCTAAGCTAAGCTATGCGTCTCCTGACTGCAGCTTCATATTAGTTTCATATGACAGTAGTTTTGCTCCCATCATCAAACTCTTGGCTCTCACTAATTAACACATTTTATATTTGTTGGCTGGGAGCAGTAATTTCCTGGAATTTCTGATGGTTGCCTAGCAACTCCTCCCTAAGTGTATTCCCTACAATGTCTAACTATTCCTTTAACAAAAAACTAATATTTGGAAAACAATCCAATTTTTATGTTTTCTATTTACTCCACCACTTCTCACTCCACCCACCTGCAATATTGGTTTACCTTCTATTGCAAAACAACAAGCTTCATAATGATAATCCCTGAATAACACATTGAATCACACCATGAGATTTCCCTCCAGAGATGTTGGGCTAATTGGTAACGTGCTCTGAAGGATCTGGTTACCTATATCACAGCTGTGTGCTATATCAAATGGATAGCCTGAAGAAAGAGGTTACTGTGAGATGGGAAGTGGTAAATACCTGAGATGACCACTAGACTGAAGAGAGACAACAATGTAATGCTAAATAACTGCATGTGACCAGTTTGTGTTAAGTGGAGAAAGAGAGTGGAAATGCATTCTCTTGTTATCTACGCTTCTGAGTGGGCAGCACCCCATCGGCTGAATTTAAATGATACTGTGCCGCTTCGGTGAGGTTAAAAAAATTCAGACAGACACTCATTTATCATGACAATGCAGGATGATATCAAAGCCAGGATTGTTCAAATTAATTTTCTCAACAGGCACTGTGATGTGCAATCCTCTCAGATCATTTATTCAGGCTAAAATTTAATTTAAAAATGAAAGCCTAGCTGTGACCAGTGGCTCCTGTGGTGATGTGATAAGAGAGTCTGTAGCATTTATATCAAAGAAATTCTCCCTCATACTGTATTTATCTGCCTTCTTTTTAAATCAATTTTCCTACTGAGCCAAGAGGCAGCTGGGGCATTAATGGGTAAAATAAGAAGGATTTGGGTCGTAATGATGTGACGTACAGTGCCTTTCTGCATGTTCCCATCAGGCACCTCTCATCAGAGGTGGCTGAAAAGGCCAAATGATGAATCCCCTCTTCTCTCTGTGTCTTCAGCCCAGCAGATGTTTTCCCTTTGACCCGCACAAAAGGCCTCTGTTTTTGTTTCCAGGCTTGTCCATTCCTCAAAGGTCACAGGTCACTCTGGTCTCAGGGTGAAGCTGTCACTGCAAGTCTAAACATTTAACAGCCATCAGAGCATGATGAAAACACAGTCCCCGCGTGAAAGCTGCATGATTGCTTTAAGTAAAGAACTACTTTCCATATGCTGCTGCGGTTGATAGCACACACTAACACCCTGAGATTGAATTACAGTGCTTGCTGGGGATGTCTCGGGGAGAGGGCTAGCCTAACTTTAGACACATGGACACACAGGGGTGGATGGTCATATTTGTTATGGGAGTGTCTTCTGTAACAAACCCTAAAGGTTAAATTAAATGTTTAAAATGTTACCTGAATCAATAGCCGAGTTAGTCGTGTTTGGGCCTGCACAAAATTGCCAAAGGTTGGGGTTTAATGACCCATGCTGTAATCTCAGCATTTAAAAAAATAAATGCCTGACAAAGAAAACTAAGGATTATTTTAAATTTGACTGACAGGGCTACTGATAAGATTTCTGAAGTGGATTACAAGGTTTAAAATAGGTGGATTATACACAATTAAATAAAACTAAAACTTTAATGTTTTTTATGCCATAAAAATGTTTAATTGCACAAAACTGGGGGTCTCTTCCAAGAAACACATTTACAATCTGTTGAGTAATCCAGAAAACCCAGAACCTCCTCTAATCTCAAAACACCAACTGATGCAAACATACATTATATGGTTAGACAAAATTCTAACTGAAACATTTGAGTGCACATCAACATGTGCAAAGTTTGTACAAGGTGTGGAGTTAGAAATGTATAATTAATGTATGGCCAGCTGGTTTTAGAACAAATAAGACCTCCCTTAAGGTATGGCTGTGTCCTCTTAGGGGTCCGACAGCTGACTAAAGGCCAAAAAGCCCTTTAAGCAGCAAGATTATCCACTGAACTGTGAACCAGCTGCTTGACACAGGCGCATGATGTGAAAGAAAAGACCCTTTATATATATATTCACCAACAGAACCGTAGTTCACATAATATGATCCCAATCAGGCATGCTCAACCTCAAACAAGTGTTTCAAACTATAGCCATGATTTGATAATCATTTTCCTCCTATTCCACAACTTGGAGGCTTTTCACGCCAATAAAGCAAGACACCGTCAGCTGAACAAAGACATAAAGTTTGGACAACGACAAATTAAGCTGAGTGCTCTGGATACATCACAATGTTAACATTGCTCCGGTCACAACATATGAGTTTTCAGAAAGGCAGAAAGTTTCAAAAGAACAACACTATCAAGGCCAAATCATGAAGGCAGAGGAGATATACAGTCAACAAATTCTAACCTTCTGGCAGAGCCATGGCCATATATGGTGGTGCATACAAATGTGTGTGTGTACCTGCTGTAGTGTAGAATTGTTTTTTTAATTTACACTCACTGCTGGTGGCGCATGAAGACTCAACAGGTGCGTGTTAACTTGGCAAACCAGAAATAGAAGTGACTTTAAATGGCTGCAGTCAAACAAACCAGCAAGGCGGTCTAAGGATTTAGCTTGGTCATTAAAATTGCAGGCACCCAAGATAGCTTTTTTTTTTAGGGTTTAATTACAGTGTAGAGATTCTTTATTTTTGTTTTTTTACAAACTGGGGATTGATCAGGAGTTGGTATCAATCATTTTGAAGGCTGAAGCATACCTTCAGTTGCCAATTGATTAAGCACATCTACCTAAAGCTAATGTAGTATAACAGCCATGCAATAATCCTATCTTCATTATGTTTGTATACCCTCACTGATACAAGCACAGAATGTATTATTAGTTCCCTAAAAATATTCATTACTTCCCCCCGACTATGAAATCTTGTCTCCAAATTGCTTAAGTTAAGATGATAGTTAACTTAAATATTATTGTGGTTAGTCTGGTCAGTTAGTGGGAGTGTTAGCTGATGCTAGCTATATTTTGGGCTACAGATGCTACTTCCCTCAGATTAATAGCATTAAACTTTCACGCTTTCGTACCATTTTGATGTCACACTGGTCGTTGTTTCAGCACTTCATGTTTCTTACTCTTTGCCAGCCAGCCTTGACTGCTAGCTACACATTTCACTGGGCATAAATCTGTCCAGTCATCTAGTTGGTTCACTTTGGTTTAACGTAGTTTTATTTTGACTTCTGATGTGAGTTACATAGATATGCTTAACGTTTTGGTGGTAACACACAAAGCTGTTTGCTTTAAGATCCATTAATTTGGGGTTTATTTATTTGAGGGAACACACTACTATGCGTAGGAGTTATTAAACTTTGCTCACAAATTATTCATTGAGAATTTGATGGTTTCAAACAATCGTAAGTGGCAGGGTCAGCCAACATGCCAATTTATGACAGCTTTACTAGTGGTCAGGTGTGGTACTGCAACTAATGTGAACTAAAATGTGGCCCAGATAACAGTTTTTTCCCCCCATACGCCCATGTAATAAAAGACAGTTTAAAGATTATTTAATATGATTGGTCCAACAGAGTTTTTGAACTGTCACTTTCTATTAAATGTCCGTGCTTCAGTGTCAGCTGTCTCTGTGTGCGTAATCTTGTAAATCTGTTGCGCTGACAGCCTGGCAGACATCTTTGCAGTCTTGCATTTTCGAGATTCCTCGATGGGAGCAACCACATTCTGACTGTCGATTCAAAGGTCACGTCACTCCCACCCCCAGTGGTATATCTCAAATAGACGCACACACTAAAGTAGAAATGACAGACATGTATAGCAACTCTTTGAATCTATACTTTTCACGCCTTAAATTATAAATATTCAATCTGTTCAAATGCTATTTTAATTTAATTGTTGTCAATATGCTTGTGGTTTTGCAAAGACAGGTATCATTTTTGGCCAATGTAAGAATCCTCTATAGAAAATGTTTCATTTGAAACCTTTTAAAGGTGATGGATAAAATAGAAAGTTTAGAAATGTGCCACTGCCACGTTATGATGGCAACATGCTGCCGTTTGGTGAGGTAAGGCTGAACCTACGTGTGTGACGACATAGAAGAAGTCCAGTATCCAGGGGTTGAAATCCACAGCAGCACTGAAACAGAATTAAGACTAGGTTAGGCAAGCCTAGCATTACTGGATATTACAAATATTAATAATGTGTAATATTGAATTACACAAAATTGACTGAACATTTTAGAATTAAATTAACACTTTTCTGAAATCTACTATTAAAAAACAAACAATAAATAGAAAGAATGTACTCAAATGTTCTGGTTCTTAGGTACAAAACTATTGATTAACAGCTCTGTGGATACCAAATTTCTTGCACACACACACACACACACACACACACACCTTTACAAGCTCCTTTTATTATAAGCCTAATCTTTCCCAATACAAGTAGTGACAATAAGCAGGCACAGTGGTCTAATTAAAGGGACTTTAATTCAAATTAACACACACTTTCTCACACACACACACACACACACAACCCTCTGATGACCCATTAGCTACACAATGACCAGGACAATGCTGCTGTCACACACACATTCAGTTCTCCAGGGGGGCAAAGCTGGGTTTAGATTTAGGAATGCCATAAAAGTGTCCGCGGGGGGAAAGAATGCCTTGAAAATCTCTGTAAACGTGGTGTAGATAAGACATGTTGCATATAGTGAATCTTTTATCTCGCCATATCTGTGACGGCGACCCTCCCCAACCCCAGACAGCCACACATTAACAAGCAGATTCATCGCTTATCTCTTAAAGCTCTTATCCAGGGTTGTCGTGCGTCATCCTCCTCCCCTTTATCTGCATTTGACCCTGGGCTTTCTTAGCATGGCTGGGGTGTGAAAGTCAGTTTGACCTCTTCAGGTAACCTCGAACATAAATCACCGCGTGCTCCACAAAGTGCTGAGACAGTGGGCCTTGAGCAAATGAGCAATGACCACCAAAATGGTAACCTTTATTTCCAGCACAATAAGCAGGTTTTCAGGCCGGCTTGCTTGCACGTATGCGAGCTTTCAGTGTGTTCTTCAGGTGCAAGAGATATATCCTCCCTTTGACAAGTAAAGTTCACCTCGCTGCAGCTTTGCTTGCCTTCTTAAATCGTGTAGAAACTTTCAGAGGCAACACCTGATTGCTTTCTAAAAGACAAAGGGCAGGCAGGAGACAGGCTTGCTTGTGTTTGCTGCAGGGCTTCAGGGTAATCTGGTATTGTCGAGGTGGTTTCTGAGGCCTTGGGGTCATGCTCTCTGCAGCTCTGAGATCCTCCACATCCTTCCTCTGTGTGTGTGTGTGTTGGCCCACACAGCCCACTCTCTTTGCTCTTTGACTCCAATGACCATATAAGGCGGCCAGTACCATGGCAACCGGAGGGCTTGAATAGCAGTGTCAAATCCCTGGGAGCGTGCACACACACACACACACACACACACTCTGCCCCCTCCCCCTCTGCCCACACTCTCCCTCCCTCGCTTTGCTTGATCTCTCTCTCACACACACACAAACCAAACACACAAATAGGCTGGAGGAAAACAGGGAGACAAGAGGAAAAAGGGGCGAGGAGGAAAAAAAAAAAGCAGCAGCAGCAAACGCTGAGAAATCCAGCCTGTATCGGGCTGTGGCCATCTTCTTGAATCACAATTCGATTTGTGGACAGAGAGAGAGAGAGAGAGAGAGCGAGAGAGAGAGAGACAGAGAGAGAGAGAGAGCGAGAGAGAGAGAGACAGAGAGAGAGAGCGAGGCACCCATCCCTTCCACCCCCCACCTCTTGTTTGCCTGAGCCATAGCAAAAGGCTTCACACACACACACCGAAAGCAGGCCGCAAGTCATTAGTTCTTGGTGGGCAAGCACTGACAAAAGGCTGGAGAGAAGCCCCCCCCCCCATGAGTGCCTGGAGAGCAGCCACAGGAACTATGGAGGGCTGAGCTGACGGACGCGCTGCTGCCATTCTCGATTGTTTGGGGGGTTTTTTTGAAGGAAGAAGCGGCACAACCGAGCTCCCGTGTGTTGCAACGAGCGGGGACCTGCTGTTTGGAAGCGATCAGCCCGCGTCGCCTCGAAGAAGAAGGAAGAAGAAGAAGCAGCAGCAGCCCACGGCCACATGAAAGTGATGTTGTTGTTGCTGTGTGTGTGGGGGGGGCATCAACTTCTGAAACGTCTTCGTTGAGGGTCGCAATGCTGCGGCGGAGGGCTTTCCTGCAGGGCAGAGGAGCTGTGGGAGGAAGGAAGGTCTAGGGCGAGGAAAAAAGGCTTCACTGTGTTTCCCAGCGGGGGGGTGGGGG
>JAVQJF010084778.1:0-10910 GCA_036023855.1 Gadopsis marmoratus | reverse complement strand
TTAGCTCATTAGCGCTCCTTTGGCTACTGAAGCTCCGCGTCTTCACCATCAGAGTGCACACGTTAGAGGGAAGACATTTTCTGAAAGGTTCAACAGAATAAATGTCTGCCTAAACTTTATCTCCTTTACAGCAGAGCGAGCAAAAAGCCAAAGGCCAAATGCAGCGTAGTCTGAATAAAACAGGAAACACAGAGCTGGTTACGTTCAATACCAACTTCAAAACAAGCACATGTAGCTTAGTGTACCAACTTCAACACAAATGTGAGCTAAACCTACTGAACATTTTATAATAAGTTAGAAGAAAAAGTAAACGGGCTCAGTATTACCTCAATACGAAGTCCAGTTTCAGCTCGCTGCGGGCTGGGTGGAGTCACGGAGCGACGGTTAACCATGAACTCCAGGAGAGGGGTTCAACTGCGCTCCTGAACACCCAATGAATGAACTCCAAAATATTACTCTGACACTTAGTGTCCCCAAACACAAACCAGAGTTAGAGTTAAAGAATAAACTCCACCAATTTAACACTTCCACACTTCTCTGCTTAACTACCAGATTTTTCACTGCAGAAATTTGCTGTGTAGACAGTGAGACATCCAGAGGCGAGGCAGGGAAACACACTCCGCTGGAGGGAAGAGAAATGCAGAGCCTTGGTTGAGCAGGACGTAGAAAACAATCTTCACTAGGCAGTTTCATTATAGAACCGGCGCTATGCGTAGTACTACCACTTCTGGTGTAGACAACGATCTGGCGCCGATGGTCTGTATGATGAGGAGATGACGGCCAGGTGTGTGGATGATGAGACAACCAGCCTCACCTCCTAGATGCCACAGTTGAAGCCAAAACCAGCCCAGATCATGACATTTATAAGAAATACCTGTGTACGTCAGTATGTTGGGCGTAAATATACTGCATGTAACTGTGTGAATTGGAAACAGGTGGCTCAGTGGTTTAGGCTCAGAAAAGTTTCACGTGATGATAAATAAAATAATATTTAAATAATAAGGATATTCTCATAGAATAAATTACTAAAACAACAAATTAATTCACAATAAAACAATAAATTCACTAAAACATGATTCAAATAATTTACAGTAATTTTTTTCCGTACAGCAGATACCATGTTTTTTCTAAGATTAACAGATTATGGTTGCTGTTTGTTATAAGAAAACTGTTCCTATTACCTTATCTGTTACTCCCCAAACTTATGGGTGCATGCGCACACACTCATTTGCTGAAATTAGTACATATGGCTGACACACGTCACCCTCCCTGGTCAACCTCCATCACTCATCACATCACATGAACAACTAAAAAAATACAAAAGGGTTGTGCAGGCAGGGACTTTCTCTTTCTGGTGTTGTTTTTTCCAGTTCTGCAATAATTAATGTCCTCATTAAGCCTGTCTCAAAACCGACTTCTTAACCCTAAGGGCTAAACCCTGACTGTTTTTATAAGATTCAATAAAGACAAGTGTGGAAACTGTCCAGAAATCCTATAGGTTTTTTTTCCCAAGTCCCCCTATAATGACCAGCACTCTTCCGGTTTGAAGAGTGACTTCTGATTCCTATCAATGTATCAAGTTTCCTCACTTGACAGAGAAACAAAGGCATCTGGCCGCACACACCCACACCGCAGAAGCAGAGCTTTTGCACAGCGAAATAAATGTGTTCTGCAGCACAGGGGCCCCTCAGGGCACAGTACTATCACCTTTCCTCTTCACCCTGTACACATCAGACTTTAGGTATTCCACGGACAGTTGTCACCTCCAGAAGTTCTCCGATGACACTGCCATTGTGGGATGTGTGTCAGAGGGGATCGACTCTGAGTACAGGAAGGTCATCACGGACTTTGTCGACTGGTGTGGGCAGAATCACCTCCTAGTCAATGCCAGCAAGACGAAGGAGATAGTGGTTGGCTTCCACAAAAAACCCTCCCTCACTGCACCTGTGAACATCCAGGGACTTGAAATCGAGAGGGTGAGGACGTACAGGTACCTGGGTGTTCACCTAAACAACAAACTGGACTGGACGGATAACAACGACTCTCTTTATAAGAAGGGTCAGTGTCGTCTATACCTCCTAAGGAGGTTGGGATCCTTCGGTGTGAGCAGGCAACTGCTGAGAACTTTTTATGAGACCGTGGTGGCATCTGTGATATTTTATGCGGTGGTGTGTTGGGGAGGGGGGTGTTCTGAGCGGGACAAAAACAGACTCAATAGACTGATAAAAAGAGCTAGCTCAGTCTGTGGCTGCCCGCTGGACTCCTTCGAGGTGGTGGGGGAGAGGAGGGTTAGGGCTAAATTGTCCGCCATCATGGACAACACCTCCCATCCGCTGCATCAGACTGTGGGGGCCTTAAGCAGCTCCTTCAGTGACAGACTCCTACACCCAAAGTGTACGAAGGAGCGCTTCCACAGGTCCTTCATTCCCACCGCAATCAGACTATATAACGCTGCATTATAATCTGCTGGGTCACTGTTACCACAACCCACATCACAATAGGACTGATGACTTTCATGCACCTTAGGGTCTTGTTTTTATGTCTTTTATATTTATTGTATTGTGTATATAATGTTTTAAATCCTTTTGTTTAATTTCTTCTGTCTTGATTTTTGAGGTCCTGTAACAGTGAATTTTCCCCCTGTGGGATCAATAAAAGTTTATCTTATCTTATGAAAGAGTGCTTTGCATAAAGTAGAAAAGACCTCTTACAGACCACTTGTAAAATGAATATACATTATACAGTGCACAACACTTAAGTTGTGTTCTCACTCATCTAGAGTTCATACTAAGCACTTTTCTGGTCACTTGGGAGTACAAAATGATTTTGAGACACACATATACATACATCTTGTGCTGGTGCTAGCCTCCCTGCCAAAACCTCTGGCTCGGTCAGGTCTTGCAGCAGCTGCTGGATTTTAAATGGTGAACAGTCCTCAGGGAACTCCTGGTCCACCAGTTTATTCTCTTCATAAAACGTGATGTCGAGGATCACCTAATTGATGAAAAACAATTATATACCCACGAACAACATTGAATACAATCTTCTCACTACATGACTTTATTTAGTTCCTCATTAATAAGATAGAACAAATCAGCAATTAAACTAATAACAAGCCTTTCCAGGAAGTGGTAGCCACAGCTGTAGCCAGATCTCCAAAACTCTTACTAAACTCCTTCTCAAAAGCAAACTGGAGATCAAAGTGTCCTTACAAAAAGGCTTTGAGTGTTCAGTAGCAACCACTTCCTTGATACTAAAAACCTTGTTGAGCCTCATCAGTCAGCCTCTGCGGGTTTGACATTTATAGGGGTAAAACAAAAAAACTGACTGCAGTTTTGGCAATTGATTAATCACGTGTGTCATTTTACAGGCAAACCTGCCAAGCATTTGCTGGTTCTGCCTTCTCAAATTTGAGGATACATTTCCCCGTTTTACATAATTCTAGATGATTGAATGTGTGTTTTGGACAGGGAAATCAAGATGGGCATTTTTCACTATTTGATGTTTTATAAACTGAATGATTAATTAAAAAAAGAAGTCGGATACTATCACTAAGAAAAATAGGCATTATTAAGTTTGATGTAATGACATACCTGTGTGTAATCCTGGAGCACCTTGGAAAGGTTGCTACTCTCCCCTCCTTGTCTGTAATAGCTTTTCAACTTGTCTAGAATGGCAGACGCATTCTGTAAATAGTCATCATCTATGGAAGAACGACATGTTAACACATTACCAATTACAGATTTAAACTCAAGGAAAGCTGTCACCAACGCTACACATTTCAGAGCACTGAATGATCGGCACTTTATGTTAACACACAGTTTATGCAAAACAATTCGTCAGACGCCAACGTAGAACAAGTTTTAACGTTATTACGTGACGAACAAATGACCCAATCGTGGCAAGAAATGTTTTCAAGCGTTTGATAATGTTGAAATCTAATGACTATATATATATATTATATGGTACAATTCAACATAAAATAATGGCAACGTTACTTCAACCGTTTACTCTCGACTCTGCTTTATTTAGTATTATGCAGCATCATGCTAACATTAAAGGTTTGTCAACAATGATGCCTTTTAGCTGACGTTAGCAAACTTGCGCTAGCCGTTAACTCGAACACCCAGGTATTCACAAGGAGTGATCGGTCAGTGAGCAAGCGTCACTGTAACGCTCCTAAAGTAACCCTTTACCGCCTGCTAGTTAACTGTAGGACACGTATTATTTGTCAACGTGCAACATTTCATCAGACAGCAGCTGTTGTTGTTGTTATGGTTGCAAGCTATGTTAGATAACGTTAGCTAGCGTGCTAGTTGGCTAATGAACTGGACAAGAACGCTAGCCACGCACACGAGGTGCCACAAGACCAAAAAAAAACCCCCAAATTAACGACGTCTTATCGATACCTTGCTTTTCAGCTCTGAGGCCAGAACACTTGATGTCTAACTCGAATATCCTTCTCTCCAACTCGAAACCTTGTCGCCTGTACTCGTCGGCCATGACTAAAGTATTCGTCACGTGAGCCAGGGATTACTCACGTGCTCGTTGTGTGTGCGCGCGCGCCTGGTGTAGCTGTAAAAACACGAAGCGCGCGGTTTCGTCATCGCCGTCACTTACTGCAGCGTCTCTTCTGCCCTGGGATTAAAAAAAACAAACACAAAAAAAAAACCAAACCCAACCTAAAAAGTAACATTCGCGGAGCTGAAAGGGTTACATTTAAATGAGCCTGCCGAGCCTCTCCGCTTCCACGTGCTGGTCCAGCCCTGTGAGACGCCGGCCAACGTCATTAGCTGCTGTCTCGTAGCCACCTTTTACTGTGCAGCCCGCATCATCTGCCGAGCTCCCACGCTGCGCCTCGGCTCAGCTCACAACCCCGTGTGTCGCGTCGAAACATGGCGGCGCTCAAAGCTCTGTGCGGTGCCGGCAACATGTTCTTGAAAACCCGCTCGGGTCCCCACAGAATCACATTAAACTCCGCTCATCTCCACTTGACCAAGGTCGGTATTTACACGGTGACTGCGCTGCAACGTGTTGTAGGAAGAACCAGGGTCGAACTGAGGTGTTTGCAAATGACGAGATTAAAAGGTCGCGATGTTATGAATAATTTATTCCCGTTGACATCCAACATTTCGGAATTTGGTGAATTTAGTTAAATAATCTTCTTCTTATTATTATTATTTTGTTTATAAGTTTACTTGTCTGTGATGTCGTGAACTGCAGGTTCACCGGACGGGGGATTCTCAATATTTTCGTCAACACGTTTTACAACCGTGTTACAATCTGGTGATAACTGTTATGCATTCTGCATGTCAAGTTGAGGATTTGACTAATGTATTTAAGTCACTGATCCATGCAGTGACGTATATGTGCCCAAATGATCAAATTCTGCTTTAATAGCACTAATAGTTCCTATTAAAGCAGAATTTGATCATTAGTGCTATTAAAGCAGAATTTGATCATTAGTGCTATTAAAGCAGAATTTGATCATTTGGGCACATATATGTCACTGCATGGATCAGTGACTTAAAACCCATGATATACATAAGTCAAACCCGCAACTTGACATGCAGAATGCATAAAAAGGGTTTCAAATTCTGAGCAGTGGCCTCTAAAAATGTGTGCTTTATGATGCAAGAACAAACCAATCAATAGTGTACTGTTGACAGCAAAGTATATATATATATATATACAGTATTGTGGATCTAGGAACAAAAGAAACATAAGTATTGGCCTTGGTGACCTCAAGATGTTACTGCAGTTGATACAGTAACTTGAACCTTTAGACTGATTGTAAACCATCTGGACGAACTGGCGTTTAGGCTGATCATGACTTTATGCCTTTCTTCTTGTACTTCATACAGGACAGATATTAAACTGTATAGGCAAATGTTTGATTTTGTTAAGTAAGCAGCGTTGCACAGCAAGGTGTGTATGTTCACTCCGTGTGTAGATAATGTAAAGCGATGAATTAGGAGGGACGGCACAATGCAAAGCGGTGTGGCGTTTGCTCCCAAGTCTGAACATCAGTGTTCTAAATAGTGAAGTTCTTATAAAGCAGAAATCCCAAATATGCAATGTAAAATGTCAGTATTACAAATTTACAATGCAATTGCAAAACACCACAGCATCAGCACTAAACAGTGGCTACATTCAGTGGGCATTGGGGAGTCCCTCATAGCTTGGATTGCTTGTAGCCACTGACTGGTAAATTAATGGCTGCAAATTACAGCTTAAATATTAGTCCATTAGTGACGCAGAGACTTTTAAATTTGAGTCCTCAGCTCTTGGCTATGGGCTGCCCTAAATCTTTGCTCCTTTTCTTGTAGGATTTGTTCATCGGTTTTGCTTATTTTTCCCTTCTTTAACTGAATAAACTGGATCAGCCATTTGGAACTGTACAAACACATTAGCTGCCCTCGGGCTTCTGGTTGCTGTCTTTTTACTAGCAATGGTTTAACATGTTTAAGCATCATACTGAGAATCACTTAGAGTGATTTTCTGTTGCTGAGCTCTTATTGAAAAATAGGCTTAACACATCTTGTTAGGTTTTATGCACCTCTTGTTCTGCTTTCTACAGACCTGCGGCTGTTACTTTTCTACCTCCAGCCAGAGATGTTCACAGTTTTACGCCGATCCTACAGATGCAGTCAAAGATATTCCAAATGGAGCTACTATTCTGGTGGGAGGTAAGATATACAATACTCTCACAATCACTCCAAGATCGTAGGATGGTTACGTACACACCGCAATGGCAGTGCTTGAAAATCACCTAGGTTTGCATGCAGGTTTTGTTAACTTATGAAACATGTGAAAGGATATTCAGTAATGTTATGTGCAATGACATCTTTACAGCAAAGTGAGCTTGACCTCTGTGTGGCATAGTGGTTGATTAGCATCCACACACAGCTCACACACAAATTCCACAGCTCTTATTTATAATCAAGTTCGGGGTGACATTGTTAAGCATTTTCCACTGTGTCACGCTTTGGAGTCATAAGAGTGCCATAACAAAGAATAAATCTGGGATAGAATTAGCCAATATATGTGGAAATATAAAGAGAAATAAATAAAAGAATAGATAAATGTGGATGTGTAAAGACAAATAATTATTTTTCCTTTTGCTTTTCCTTGAAGGGCCATGGCTGTCAATCAAATGGCTTTGGGCAGGCCTTCCTGAATCAATACATGCACACATGTATCCTGCTTTAGCGGGAGATTTTTAGCACGAACAGGAAGTAGACATGAACAAGAGTTAAGGAGACGTGTCCCAAGTTCTTTTAACACTTGCTTAGTATCTGTAGGAGCGTTTCATGTTGGTGGAAGATGTCATGCAGAGTCTCGGGAAAATGTCTGCACTGACTAATACAGACACGGACATACATGACATCCGTTGCAGATTACGGCATGTAGGGGATACACCTCTCCATGCAGATTGCCGGAGCACTGGCTCACACATTAGGAAGCAAATCAATTTATAAATTAATATAAACGTATACATTCATATTGCACATGTGCAAATCCGTGTTACGTCATCTTCTTTTTACGGCGGTAGGAATCCAGCTGTCCGTGCTAAAAAGCTCCCGTCAAAGCAGGATTCATGTGTGCATGAATTGATTACTCAGCCTGGGCAGGAAGTCCCGCCCAAAGCCAGTTGATTGACAGCTTGACCCTTGATGGAATAGCAAAAGAAACGAGGGAAAAACAAACGCAATGAGGCAAAATGAAAAATAATTATTTGTATTCATATATCCACTTTTACTTATTCTTTTATACACATTTACTGTCTCATTCTTTCCCAGATTTATTCTTTTTTATGGCACTCCTGTGACTCCATACGCTTCTATCTGTGGGGGGAAAAACAGACAAATGGAAATCTGCCTCAATCGGTGTAATATTAGAAATGTTGACACCCTAAACACACAGGACTAAAATTACCTGGGGCTTGATCCAAGGTTCATCATGTTATTGGACTCACGGTTTTCACGTGTCATTTGTAATAGTGGAGAGATCATCTGTTTGTTTTTCTCTGTACATATATGCCATATCCCTTATCTGCAAGGTGAAAGTTCCACGTTGGATAACAATATTTCACCCTTATTTGCAATGATTCCTTGGTTGCTTCCATTCTATTTGCTTATTATTCATTACTTCTTTTTTTTTTTTTGTTTTCCACCACAGGCTTTGGATTATGTGGTATCCCAGAGAATCTTATCAACAGCTTACTGAAGACCGGCGTTAAGGGTCTCACTGCAGTCAGCAACAATGCAGGGTAAGTGTGTGTGTGGAGGGGATGAAGCATGAGTGCACCACACACACGTGCCGTGGTGGCGCTGGATTTAGTTATTTAATTTATTTTCCCCACAAGTGAACATCAAAGTCCTGCTTGTTGCCTCTAACAAATCAGAAACCCGGGCTGTCCAAACCAGGAGTTAGTGAGTGAGGCTCTCCCCTGGCCCCCGTCACTCCCTCCTGTGCAGCTCTCTAGCTAGTGAACGGGAAGTCTTGATTGGACTCATAAAGGAGTCCGTCATTTTAATGGCCTGTACAGACCCGTTTGAAACTCATATTGGCGAGGTGTTGGTGACCTTGTAGCTGTATTTTCAAACAGGCTGTGTTGACTTGGAGTGATGCCCAGAAGTTATTTCCCGATAAGTTATGAGAGTTGCAGGCACGAGGAAAAGGTGTGTTGCGGTGACGGCCTCCTGCAGTGGTCATGTGATGTCGTGTGTTACGTGTGTCTGTGCTCTCAGTGGGATGGCCTCTAGAAATACTTAAAAAGGTTTCCCTTCTGGCAGCTAGCAATCGATGACCCTTATTGCAGTATGTTCTTTCCTTGTATTGCATGCCTTAATATGCAGTACCTCAAACTAGAGGTGTAGTAATCTATTCTGCTAAACGCTAGGTTCATGGGTCAAAATTTTAGCAACAGTTTTATTTTTTTCATTTTAGAAAATCATTTTATTTTTAAGGGGAGATAAAAAAAAAGATGGAAGCAACCTTCATTTAAGGTTAACTTCCATAAAGAACATTTTTAACGCCAGCTCAGTACCAGTACAAGTTACATTATTTTCATTTATGCAGCATTAAGACTGAAGGATTAAGTTGTTCTACCATGTAAGCCTGATGAGTACATTTCTAACTAGAAAATTGTGTAAAGAAAACAAAATGCAATGGTTTAAAGGTTTCAGAAACCATATTCAAAATTTACCCATGCACTGGCAACTGACCTTTTCCTTGTTCAGCATAATGATGTCTCTCGTGCAGACTGGGAAACAGTCTTCATTTTGTCAGTTGAAATGTTGCAGTCTTTTTTTGCCACAATTGAATCCCAATGTGTTGCCGCACGGCAAGCATAGTTTTGTCTGAATTGTTTTCATAGTAACACCGAAACTTGACACAGCGACCAAAAACCTGATCGTATCAACTTAACTATTAAACAGATCCTGCAAAAATAATGGTTTTCTCTCTACAGGCTGCAATTTAAACTTGTACATTTTTCAACACACACACACACACACATAATTTTGTGTTTATTCTCTTTTTTTGATTGAGAAAATTGAGATTTAGAATCGCATAAGTGGTGGCACACTGATTCTTATTGTATGCCAAGTGCCAGAGTTGTGCAGTAGGACGACGAAAATGGCTTCAGAGTGTCTGCACAGACTGTATGAATACATTTGTTTTGTGCCAAAAGTTACTTGCGTCACAGAAGTTACTCTTCTCTAGACCTTTCTTGTGGACTTTGATTTTTTGTTGTTGAATATTGATCTTGGAACAGGTACTCGAAATGTTTGCTGGAGCCGGGCCATCCCATTGAGCAATCCTCGGTCCCCTAAATATGTTCCCTCTGTAGACATTAAGTAATTTGCAAAGCTTGTAACCATATTGTCTCATTTTTATCAATTCTGAGCAAGTTAGCAGAACGTCTTCTGCATATTACAGTCTACATGTTTATTTAGTGAGAACTAGAGAACGTATTACCCTCAAGCACATTCCGTCCTTTCAGTTTCTCTGTGAATACTGGTTTGACTGGGGCTTATAGACGGAGGCAATGCAGTGACAGCTTATAATGCAACAAGGCGACGAAAGTTAAACATTGAGTTACGTTGGCGTTAGCAGGAATGTCTTACTTATTACTGTCACTGATTGCTCTTGCTTTCTGTTCGCTACCAGCCTGTGTACTGTGTATCCACCGTCTTCTTGGTCACTGCTGAATCGTTTAGAGACAAGATTCCTAAAGCTGAAAACTCCACTTCCTCCGCTTGCTTCCTCTTGAATGCCTGAATGGATTGTTAATCTCCCAGGGATCTATACAAAAGTGCATTTTGTTTTATGTTTTGGCCCACTGGGAAGTTTGAATGCTGGTATGAATAAAGTAAAGCGATTCCACTCACCAGCCGAGATTGTGTACGTTGTTTGTACAATACACACTGTTGCCCTGTTTTTTGGTAGCAGCGAGAGGCAAGTGTAATTTTGGTTTTGGAATTGGTGCCTGCTTGCGGCATCATTTGGACGATAATATCCTAAAATATGGGTTGTTTCACTTTTAGTCTCTATACAGTAATCATTAACAATTTCCTAAGTTAGCTGTTAAGTTCTGCTTTTTGAATTTTGTAGCATTATGGGTACGCTTCAGGCTGTGGTGTCTCACCACTATTGAGGAAGTGGGGGTAGAGGCAGCTGTTTTACTTTGTAGAACATGGACACAGTGGCTCTTGATGCACTGTAATGTGAGATTAGAGGTATTCAGCTGTACACCAGAGGAGATTATTGAGCTGTGACAGAACTTGCACCCCTGCTATGGAATGATAGGAGTGCCACAATAAAGAATAAATATGTAAATAAAAGAATAAAAGAATACGACAATAAATGTGGAAATATAAAGAGAAATAAATAAAAGAATAAAA
>JAVQJF010084755.1:0-11780 GCA_036023855.1 Gadopsis marmoratus | reverse complement strand
AAAGCGTCCTGCAAAGACAGCTGGACAGACGTTGGCTGGTGTGTGTGTGTGTGTGTGTGTGTGTGTGTGTGTGTGTGTGTACCTGACTCTGCAGCTGCGAAGCCTCTCTGGCGTGTCGTGTTTCCAGAGTCTCCGCTAGAGTCGAGTACAGAGAGCTTGTCGCGCCTTTCTTTCCTGCTTCTTTGTACTTCATCTGAGCCAGAAAACACAAACCAAAAATACATTTAAAAAAAAAAACAGGTTTCAAACCTTCACCTGCTGCAGACGCCCTCTTTAAAAATCTAACTTAATCTAAGCTGTTGTCTCCGAGCCGCTGCAGCAAATACTAACATTTCTGCCTTTCCCCGGTTCAACTGAAGTTAGCTTTGAGGCTTTGACAGACTGATATCATTTATGTTGTTGAAGGCAAAAGAGACACTGAAGTATAGAGTCGTGTGTCGTCTGCGTAGCTGTGAAGCCCGATTCAGGGTTTGATCACTCTAATGTAGTTTTAAAAAGTGAATCATTTTAAGTGCAAGTTTTGTATCTATTCCCGCATACTGCACGGGCATCACCGAGCACAAGAACAAAATTCAGCAGGTGTGTCTTTCTGTAAAAATATGGTCATATTGTACTGAACTCCTTCCACTCTGGCTCAAAAGACGTCGCTACGTTAAAACTACAGACAGTGTGTCCATGCTGCCTTTCAGTGCTGCCAGTAACAAAGGTGGAAGGTAAAGAGCACCTCTTCCTCACCTCGCTCTGCAGCCCACAGACAGATTTAGCGAACTTCGTCTCGGCTGTTTCCGGCAGCTGAGAGTAGAAGCTCTGCGAGAGGCTTCTCCGTCCGTCCTCCTTGTACTTGTTCTGGAAAAGACGGAAACAAAAGGGATGAGTTTGATTTACAAACACAGATGGAAACAAACCACTAAGGCAGCAGTCCATCAACTCCATTTGTCCAGCGGCCAGAAGGGGACGGACTTTCACACATTTTATATATATATATATATATATATATATATATAATATATAGATACATTTATAACTAATTAAACAGCATTGTTAACTTCAGCTCTCACCCTCCTGCATGCTGTCAATTCAATCTGACTCTTGGATGATTGAGGGTGAAGGATGATGATGAGCAGCACTTTGTGTTTTAACGTGACCGAATCTCACACTCAGCGACCTTAATGACAGGCGAGAAGACGTTTATAACGTGGAAAACACTTGTTTCTTTATTGTCTGGCAGCTTTCTGTTAACACTGTATTTGGGGAGACCTCTAATATAGTTCCAGTCAGCAGGTTAAACCACACTTCTAAATCCGTACGCAAGGTAAGATGAGCTGCAGGTAACCATAGAAACAGTGCTGATGCATCATGCCACTTTACTGATATATGTATACATGTATTTTCCCCCATTTTACTGTCAGTATGAGGGTGGTGTTGTTCTATATTTTGCTTATTGTCAACAGATCCCACGGAAAGACAGAAAACAGCAATGTGTCTCCAGCTCCAAGCCCACAAATATAGTTTTATTTTCTACAGAATAAAAAGGCTCAGTAATTTCCTAAAACAGCTGGACACTGTGGGAGGAAATAGTCCATTTGCTGGGGACTATTTTCATCAAACAGACTGGAAATGTTTCAATTATCCTGCTGAAACTGACC
The DNA here is from genome assembly GCA_036023855.1 of Gadopsis marmoratus. NCBI lineage: Eukaryota > Metazoa > Chordata > Actinopteri > Centrarchiformes > Percichthyidae > Gadopsis > Gadopsis marmoratus. Next base: position 10,134 of record JAVQJF010084755.1, on the reverse strand, counting down.
CCCTAGACATATGAACTCTCAATATATCATGCATGCACCTCATCTAACCTCATCTGGATCTGGATCCGTCTCTGCAGATCATTCACTGTGAGATGTCACCAGGCAATGAAGGGCCGCGCACTCTGAGGAGGGGTCACGCTGTGTTAAAGTCTAGAGACATCTTTCCCCGAGCCGTGCGACCCCCTGGCTGAGCATGTGTTTACCTCGCTCTGCATGTCCGTCATCTCCCTGGCGAAGCTGGTCTCCGACGTGTCGGGCAGAGCGGAGTAGAGGGAGCTGGTCATCTCCTTCTTCCCGCTCTCCTTGTATTTGACCTGGGAAGCAAACAGCATCAGCAAGCAGAGGACGGCGGAAACGGAAGGTTGTGAAAGTTGTGTTTAGCTGAGACGGAGGAGGAAATGATCACAAAGTGGCTAAAGACATCGACATTTGAAAGCGTTTCTGCAACCACCGAGTTTGGTTTGGAAACGCTCAGATATCAGACAGGTTAGGAGCCGATTCCTGATTGGCCAAAACTGGAAATACTGTCCACATTTGTCTGAGACAGCGGAAGAAGAAAACACCACATGTACCTCGCTGAGCAGCTCTGCAGCTTCCTTAGCGTGCTGCGTCTCCATGGTGCAAGGCAGGAGGGAGTACAGACACCTGTTCACCTCTTTCTTACCCGCCTCCCTGTACTTGGCCTGCAGAGTGAAATGAACACGGTCACTTGTGCAACACACTCCACGTAGCCCCTGCCGGCTAAGTAAGCTAGCTCAAAGTCAGATCCGTGTACAGCCTGTGGCTAATATTCATCATCGTGAGCCAGTCCAGAGGACTCTCAGAACTCCACACGCTGTCGCCCTCTGAGAGCCTCGTCCATAAACTAACCGTCAGAGCACGACGAAACAACGGCAACGCTTTTAAATATATTTTGGTTTGGTTTAAATAATCTTTAACACGCAGCCCTGCACCTGGCTCTGCAGATCAGACAGCTGTTTGGCCAGCTGTGTCTCGGTGGTCTCTGGCAGCTGATGGTACAAACTGCTCTGGATCTTCTGCTTCAGACCTTCTTTGTACTTCACCTGCAGGAGACAGGAGGGGAAACATGCACAGTAACCTTGCAGCTGGCTCGCATCAAGTAAGTATGAACTGGCCATCAGAGATAACGGCAGCATTTGCATCTATTAATATCTGACGTGTCATGTATATATACACACACCTCGCTCTGCAGGTGTGACGCCTCCTTGGCGTGCTGGGTGTGGATGGTCTCAGGCAGCAGAGAGTACAGGCTGGTGCTCATCTCCTTCTTCCCGTCCTCTTTATACTTCACCTGAAGTACAGAAGAAGTCTCATGAAGGAGGAGCAGGTTCTTCGCAGTACAGTACGTTTCTTCCTCCCTGCCGTTACCTCGCTGAGGATCTCGGCGACGTCCTTGGCGTGTGCCGTCTCTAAGGTCTCGGGAAGCAGGCGGAACAGGCTGGAGGAACCGCCTTCCTTCAGCGCCGCCTTGTACTTCAGCTGAACACGAACAGGGTCAGAGACAATCATCCACCTGTGTGTTGCTGCATGTGCGCGGACCTCGTGCACTGCAGGTGAAGCCGTGCTCTTACCTCACTCTGCAGTTCAGAGGCCTCTTTGGCGTGCAGCGTCTCCAGGGTCTCCGGCAGGGTGGAGTACAGAGGGCCGCACGCGTCTTTCTTGCCCTTTTTGTACTTCATCTACAAGAAATTGCAGGAAATACAGAAACACTCAGCTCAAATTAGAACTTGGAGCTTATGAGAAATTCAGACACATTTCTTTTTCTTGTCGGCGCCTGAGAACTGTGAAAGATATAATTGCAGCTGGATTAATAATCTAAGCTTCACTGTAGGAGTGTAGATAACAATAATCTGTGTTGTATTGTGTGCAGTAATTACTATCGACTGGGTTAGTTTCAAGCCTAAAAACAATACATCAGTTTTACATAAAGATTGTCATGAATCCAAACAGTTTTTGACACCATTTAACGACGCTGCAGCTGATATCAGCCTCACTGCTCACTGTCCACCTCCTGCTGCAGCCGCGTCACTCTAACAGGCTTCGACGGACGAAACACGGGGCGGCTGTTATTGTCAAGACGCCACATTTGTTTGGCTGCGCTGTAAACAGACACGGCAGCTTCTCTTCCACCGGCAACCACATTCGCCGGGACCGAGCTGTCTGAAGGGACTCTAACTTCGATGGTGTGCTACAGTGAAAGTGAAGTGCGTTAATGCTTCACCTCGCTCTGCAGCTCAGACACAGTTTTAGCAAACTGAGTCTCGGTGGTCTCTGGCAGCTGACTGTAGACGCTCTGCGAGAGGCTCTTTATCCCGTCCTGCTTGTACTTAGTCTGTAAAAGACAGAAAATCAAAACCTGTTGAGAGTCTGGATGGTTCAGCTTGATACCAAGCACTTCATTTTTCATGCAGATACGAGGATTCGTGTCTGTGATGCTGCTGCAGGAAGAACAACCTGCTACAGATGTTCTTTAAAACAACTTTACTGGTTTGGGGGGGGAAAGACGTGTTCAGGGTTCAAAAACTGTGAAGATTCCTCAGTAAAAAATCAAAACACCTCTGATCTACACATGAAAACGAAGCTCTTTTCTATGAATGGCAAAGCTGACACCGTGGCTTCCATATTTACTTCTTGTTTGTGTGTTTTTAGTCGTTTTCTTTTCATCGCCTGTGTTTGATGAACACGTCTTTGTGTCCTCACAGATCCGCGCCGAGCCTCATTAGTCCGGACCGCATCCGCACGACATTGTTAAAACGCAAATGAGAGTCTGTGACGCCGATAGCCTCTTTGATCGCCTTCTGATGATAATCACACAATTCACGATAAAAACACCAGCGACGTCGAGCCGATCGCGCCACAGCCTTTCAAACACCTTCCTGTTCTGGACCTCGGACCCGCGTTTGAGGTCTGTGGTGTTCGTCCGTTCTTACGCTTGCTATTTTGAGTTCACTCTGACAACTACAGGAATCCTGAAGATAAATTCCAGACCATTTCTACATATTTTAAGACGGCACCGCCACACGTTGCACGTGGTTATCAGCAGCACACCGTACATTTACAACTCGTGGCCATGCAACTTTAGAGGACACAGTCAGATGTCCACCGTGACTCTGGCTAAATGAATGTAGTTGTTGAGCGCGTCAGCACCTCGCTCTGCATGTCCGTCATCTCCCTGGCGAAGCTGGTCTCCGACGTGTCGGGCAGAGTGGAGTAGAGGGAGCTGGACCTCGCCTTCTTCCCGCTCTCCTTGTATTTAATCTGAGAGCAGAAAGTACACCGAGAAACAGCCATGATGTTCTTGAACGTCCACAGTATTTAAGTGAGGAGTCAGATTTGTGCTCGGTACCTCACTGAGCAGCTCGCTGCTCTCTTTGGCGCGTTGTGTCTCCAGGGTTTCAGGCAGGAGAGAGTAGAGGCACCTGTTCACTTCTTTCTTTCCAGCTTCTTTATACTTTGCCTGCAGACGTCACAAAAAAAAACCATTCATTTTGTTCTCTTGTCTTCATGTATACATTTGTAAATGATCTCAGTGTTCTCTCTGGTTCTGTTATTGGTCTTGTTCCTATACTTAAACATGTTTGAACCAGAGGAAACGTGGCATCGTGTTGCACACCTGGCTCTGCAGTTCAGACAGCTGTTTGGCCAGCTGTGTCTCGGTGGTCTCTGGGAGCTGATGGTACAAACTGCTCTGGATCTTCTGCTTCAGACCTTCTTTGTACTTCACCTGCAGGAGACAGGAGGGGAAACACAAAGTAAGTATGAACTGGCCATCAGAGATAACGGCAGCATTTGCATCTATTAATATCTGACGTGTCATGTATATATATATACACACCTCGCTCTGCAGGTGTGACGCCTCCTTGGCGTGCTGGGTGTGGATGGTCTCAGGAAGCAGAGAGTACAGGCTGGTGCTCATCTCCTTCTTCCCGTCCTCTTTATACTTCACCTGCATTAATACAAGGATGTGTTGTATTTCACTGATTCATATTTTCATTTAAGAACAATTAAACCTGATCAAAATCATCTCGTCGTGATTCTCCTGGAACAACAAGTCAAGAAAGGATCCTCTGTCCTGTCTGAGCCAGGGGAGCTACAACTTCACTCATTTCCGTCCAAATCTGTCAAGTATTACAGCCTCTGTGGTTTCACTGCACCTCGCTGAGCAGCTCAGACACTTCCTTGGCGTGAGCCGTCTCTAAGGTCTCCGGGAGAAGAGAGTACAAACACGAGGTCACGCCCTTCTTGCCCGCCTCCTTGTACCGCATCTAAAAATAAAAAGCACATTTGAACGTACAGCATAAAACGGACGTCAAACACGTCTGAGGGTCAGTAAATATTAAAGGAGGGATCGTTTTAATAAAGCCGGCCTCACCTCGCTCTGCAGCTCAGCGACAGTCTTAGCGAACCGAGTGTCGGTGGTCTCGGGGAGCTGAGAGTAGAAGCTCTGGGAGACGCTCCTCCTGCCGCCCTCCTTGTATTTACTCTGAGAGGACAAAACTATCTGTCAGCAGCAGCAGACACGGTGGGTTATATCCTTTATTTAGATACGATTCAGGGAAGAGGTCGTTTTTTTTAGGGATTTGTCTTTGAGTTTTCCAAAAAAGTTTAATGTGTGAGAGGCTCCTGTGCAGGTTTACAGCTTCTTGATTGGCTGCTGTCACTTCGCTCTCACTACACACTGAATACCTTCAGGCCTTTTTATGTTGGTCAAGGAAAACTATTACAAGAGGTCACTTTGGGCTCTAAATATTCTCACTATTGGTCCCATTTTAAGGTCTAAATTATGAGATTCTTAATCAAAACACAGGTTTCGGGCTGTTTCCGACCAAATTAAATGAGCTCTCGCAGCATGGAATGTCCTTTTACACCTAGACCAAATGATGATGTTGCCGTTAGTTACAGGGATTTCAGCCTCTCGGTGCACGGTGTGCACGGTGTGCTCTACCTCACTCTGCATCTCCGTCATCTCTCTGGCAAACTGGATCTCTGCGGTGTCGGGCAGCTGAGAGTAAAGAGAGGAGGGGGCTCCTCTCACCAGCACCTTGGGCCGATAATTGACCTGAGAGAGAGAGAGAGAGAGAATGAGAGAGACCAATACAACGTGTCCTCAACAAGCATCCCATCATTAGTGGAATATTAGGGTTCACTGCCATTGCCAGGGGTTGAAATTAGAGGTTGTGTTTAAGACCCCGTGGCTCCCTCTGCCCTGCTCATGTGCTTTGTGTTTGTAGTTCAGTGTGTGTGTGTGTGTGTGTGTGTGTGTGTGCACCTCGCTCTGCAGCTGAGACACCTCCAGAGCGTGTTGTATCTCTGGAGTTTCGGGGAGTTGGGAGTAGAGGGAGACGGAGGCCTTTCTCTTTCCGTCTTCTTTGTACTTTTTCTGTAACGGGACGAGATCAGCTCAGGACGTTTTCAGCACCCTGCGTTCACGTAAAAAGCTTGTAAACTGATAATGAATGAAACCACAAGCTCATCTAGGAGCGCTGTTGCTACGTCACCTTCTCAAACAGTATGTGTTAGTGGCCTTGATTTCTCCTGACAGCTACACGTCAAATGAGATTTCTGCGTTTGCTTTGCGTATTTAATTAAGCCGCCAAACCTGCAGCTTAATCAAACCTGCAGCTGCTGCAGAAAACAGACCCTGTGTCGCTGCCCGGATCGGCGTTAGCTGCTGTGTAACCTGCTCCTGTCACCTCGCTCTGAAACTCGTGGACGGCCCTGGCGAGCTGCATCTCGGTGGTCTCAGGAAGCAGAGAGTACAGGCTGCTGCTCATCTCCTTCTTCCCGTCCTCCTTGTACTTGTTCTGTGGAGCAGAGAGGTTTCCACTGTGACGACGGGCGAGACTCTCAGAGACAGTTTAATAAAGTCAATCAATCAATGCTTCCATTCATCCACCCATCTGTCAATCAATCTATCATCTGTCCATCAATCCATCATGTATCCATCTGTGATCGATCACGTCTGACCTCACTCAGGATCTCGGTCAGCTCTTTGATGAACTGGGTCTCTGTGGTTTCCGGCAGCAGAGAATAAAGAGACGAGGACCTCTTCACATTTCCTTTGTATTTAATCTGAAAGGCAAACAAATAAGGCACTGTCAGCGCTATAATCCTGTTTCATGATCAATATTACACCAGCTTCATGGCGGCTAATAAAAAGGACTGTTGCTAGAGAGTGTAAAGAGTTTCAAAAAGAAAAGTCCAGGTCTTATTTTCATACTTTGAGCCATTGCTTGTACCTGATGAAGCACTGACCTACTGCTCTCATCATTGCCTCTACGTGCTCAGCAGTGAAGTGTAGCTACCTCGCTCTGCAGCTCTGAAACCTCTCTGGCGTGTTGAGTCTCAGGAGTCTCTGGCAGGACGGAGTACAGAGACAGGGACGCTTCCTTCCTTCCCTCCTCCTTGTACTTCGACTGAAACAGCGACACATTTCAGAGGAAAAAAAGACCATCAGACTGATGGATCGATACCAGAGAGAGAGAGTGTAACTGTCTTTGTGAGGACCAGTTCTAGGTCTTGGGAGCGAGGACATGTTTCCTGCTTGAAGTGAGGAAGGACAGCTATGTCTGTACCTCAGATATCACAGCGCTGATGTTCTTGGAGTGGATGAGTTCGGCTCCAGGAACAAACAGACTCTGACCCCTCATCTTCTCAAAGTCCTCCTTGTACTTCACCTGCAGGGAACAGGACACGTGAGAGTGTGTGTGTGTTATGTGACTGTATATTGAATCCAAGCTGAACTCCCGGAGGAGGAACGCTGTGTTCGATGTTTTGCAGAGTCTCACAGAGGAGCCGTCCTGCCGGAGGCTGCGTGCAGCGGAAATAAAAACCCCTGCGATCTCTAAAACGTGCGCAAGTGTCAGAACATTCGAAAAAATGTGAAAAATTAAAGTTACAGAAATCAACATAAAAAGTGACCACCAGACAGAACGGTTTTAATGAGCTCATCTACTACATTTCATTTTGGCCGAGAGTTTAATTGAAACCCACTGCTCTAAATTCATTACATACAGTAATCAACACTGTGGACCCTCTTTACAGTTTAGCATGAAATCCATCAGAGTTGATCCTCGCGGCAACAGTCAAACTGAAGCGATGCTCGGACAACAAACCAAAAATAATAATTTTAATAATGTAAACTATGTAAATATATGGTGCCTCTGATCATAATGCACGCTAAGTGAGTTTTTCGTCTTAAAGAGAACATCTGGAAGAAATCGGGTCATTTTTTAAATATTATTTAAAAAGAATGAGATGATAATATTACTGTGCTAATGGACTGAACTTTATTTTAAACATGTGCCACAGTTTTGGTGTCTGGCTCTGAGTCCGATTGGACGTTTGGTCAAACAGACCGGCAGATTAAGTGGAAATACCCAGGAGGGGAAGAAATGGAATTAATCCACGGATGACAAGCTGTCCACCCCGATCTGTGAGAGGGAACCAGAGCGGGCGACCAAACTAAAGGTGCTTAATGGTCCCAAACAAATGGCTTCTAACCGCGTGATAGTCCGGGAAGTTCAGCGTCAACACAAATATTAAAAGTGGAAACGTAAGCCAGTGTGTGTTTCCACATGTCCCCTTGTACATAATATAGAGTTTATTATCATGCAGAGCAGCACCAGGAAGCTTGGGACTGACGCATCGGAGCGCTTCAGCCCACCTCCTGTGAGCGAGTGCAACCAAAGTCTTGAGATGTTTGAGTGTTAAAGTCTCTTCCTGCGTGTGATGATGTGTTCACAGGCAGACAGGCAGAGAGACAGACAGCAGCTGGTGGAAGAAGTGAAGATGATTTTTTAAAGTGGGTTGGCTCGAAGCTGATGAGTCATTCTGCTGGTGCAAACAGCCGAGCTGCCAGGTTTGACTCACACCAGGGAATCGATATCTCACCCTCCCACATCCTACAACAGCACTCACCCTCATTCACCGTTTTTCCTGCCAGATATGAGCTTCAAACTGCTGCTGCAGGAGCCAAAAGGCGCTTCTCCCTCGGAGTCTACGTGTGCTGAATAAAGGCCAGTCATTGGACCTTTGGAGGGATGGTTACCAATGGCAACCCTGCGTTCAGCTCCTATGTGAGGATGTGAGGACGACGCCTCGCTGTCTTAAATAGTTTTATTCATCAGCTGCAGCAGGTTTGACACCGTACAATATCACTGGGTTAGGAACTGACTCGATTTGGGTGCAGATAGCACAAACGCAATACTGCCTTAAATTCTGAGCGCGTTGACCAAATGTTAAGAGCCCAAAAAATGGTTCCTCCAAGTTTGACCTTAAAACTGGCACAAGTGAATCGTGAGCTGTAAAAAAAACAAAGTGCGTAGAAGTCACACAGGTATTACTAACAGAAACAAAGCGTGGCTGGTACATTAGAACACTATGCAGCCAATTCCATGTTTTAGGTTGGCTAAATAACCCCCCAAAAATATAAAGAAACAACCTCTGGTGTCACAGACAAATAAGTGACGGTGAGAATTATTAGTCAAGACTGCAACTCCACCTCCCTTCAAGAATAATGATGAGCAGGAAGAACGACCAAAATACATGGAGTAGCACATTAACATGTACGCTGCTCATATATCTTTTGTGTATTTTGCAGTTCCCTAATAAAAAAAACGAGTAACACTATCAGGTCCAGCTACCGTCCCAACTAAACAGACCCCGAATCAGTTATTTGTCACACACATCCGCCTGTAAGGCTCAGTAAGAACTTCACAGCTCTTTGTGTCTTTGTAATAATCCAGCGTCGACACGAACTAAAAGGCAGCCATGTATTTGTTTTCCCGTTAGTCTGGATCAAACTGCAGATGTGACAGAAACCCTAAAATAATAAAGTGAACTGACACTGACTTACGTCGCTGGCGATCAGGCTGCACCTCCTGTTAAAGGCCGGGTCTGGCAGCGGAGGCTTCACGTCGGCCTGGAAACACACAAGTGCAGGCCGATAACTATGCTGACATTATTTAGACAAATGCCAGCGATAACCACTATTTATTCTATATATTTATATAGATTTATATATTCCAGTGTCTCCTTGAGGACCTTCAGAGTGGAAAGGTCACGCTGTGACGACCTTCAGACCAGCACGGGATCCTGCGTCTCTCTATCGAGATCATTCAGACTAATATTGGATAGTAAAGGACGATATTTGCAAACTGAATTATCCGCCTGGCCCTCCTGTTGTTGTTGAGCCAACCGGAGGAAACTTTTCTAATTCATGCCCCGTTAATCCCTCGCCTCTGCTAACAGGCCCGATGGAGTCCCAAAAATCCCACTATCAAAGGCTAATAACGGCACATTTTCATTTGTAGTTCCACTAATCCTCCCTAAGCCCGTCTAAAAACCTGCAGTGCCAGGCGACGCCCCACACCAAGGTCAACACAAAGACTCAGAGCTGAGGGGGGGGGGCGACTTCATCAAAGAAAAGCTAAATCCACAAAGACGTTCAGCAGTACACAGGACTTAGCTTCAGTTTGGGAACATTGTGTGCGTCGGTGTACTGAGCAGAAGAACAACTGCTGGCAAGTTTGAAACATGTCAACTTTCAACATCAGAAGAAACTGATGCGAGATCCGCTTTCTGGCCTCGTCTGGTTTTAAAGAAGCTGTTTTCTTACGTCAAGTGAAGCTCAGCTGCCGAAACGAGATGAAATCACGTTTCTGACCCGATTCCTGACTGAAGGCCTCCAACGATACAAAATGGTGATTTTAAAAATAGAATCTCAGGTTCTGAATTAAGACTGACTGACAAAGCTGAGGCATCTTTGCATTGTTAAAACCTTTTTGGTAAAATAGCATATGGAGCAGGAACTCTAGTCTAAGACATAAGTTCATTACCTGGTTGCTCACATGAACACAGGTGGGAGGACTCTGCTCCACACATTTAATCAGGACTTGCAGATTTGGTGATGTCTCTTCATGGTGTTTGCTGTCGTCAAAGTGTCCTGTTACCTGGTCATTTTTAGGTTTTAACTGAGCTGAATATTGCATTTTGGGTTGTTTATGTTGAGTTTTAAAAGTTGCTGGAAAAGGTCAAACGCTCTCACCTCTGATTCCCAGGGTCCCAACATCCTCTTTGATCCACTCTCCTCTTCTCCTCCCTCCAGCTCAG